>BQNB010023034.1:0-60652 GCA_026074375.1 Tanacetum coccineum | reverse complement strand
ATTCGAATTACAAACCATTCATTTAAGTTATACTTTCTATTTTTAGTAACTTTCCATTTTTAGTAACTTTCCAAAATTAGTAACTTTCCATTTTTAGTAACTTTCTATTTTTAGTAACTTTCCAAAATTAGTAACTTTCCATTTTTAGTAACTTTCCATTTTTAGTAACTTTCCATTTTTAGGGTTTAATATGCAAAATCAACAATTTTCAAGATTAAAAGGGTAAATATCAAAGTTTCACATTTTATTCAGATTATACCTTCCATTTCTGTATTTACAAGTCAAACCCTTAATTAATACAATTTACATATTTTGCCCTTTTTGTTTATTAATCATTTAAACAATATCTTTAATTATCCATAATTACAAAACAAGTCCTTATAGATTCAAATATGACAAATTCATACTTTATACATTAAATACTAACCAAACCTTCCACTTTTCAGAATTTACAATTTCAGTCCCTCTATTTTAATTAATTAATTTCTAATTACTTATTATATGTAATTAACCCTTTTAATCCAAAATAATATCAATATGACATTTTATACCCCCCAACTTATTTTATACAGAATATATTAAATATAATAACATGTCTAAAACAGACCCCATAGTTTCAGAAATTACAAAACAAGTCCTTATACTTTAAATATCAATTCGGCAAATCAATTAAATCCACAAAACCCTAATTTGATTTTTCCAAACCACAAACACAATTATTTCCCAATAATTGGCATTAAATGCACCTGGAAAAATTATCAAAACCCTAACCCTAATTCATTTTATCACTTTTCTTTCCTTTTCTTCTTTATTCGAAAATCGGCAAACAAAGGAAAATCCTAAACAATTATTTCGAATCTTTCTTAAATTTTTCCAACAATTTATCTGAGTTATATATGATATGAACAACCCTATAAAAATATAAAATCAAATGTACAAATAGTTTTTAAGCCGATTTCATAATTAACTAAAAATTAGGGTTTCTAATATGTTTTAATTATTTCGAGCAATATAAAATGCATGAACATTTTTCCCAGGTATATTATGGATTATAATGATGATAAATGAGATACAAAAATACCTTTGATGATTCTTGATGATTTAATGAATTATTGAACCCGGTTGCTTAATTCGAACCCAAAACAAATACCACAATCGAACCAAGCCTTAAACAATCTTCCCACTATTTTTCCCACAATCCTTGACCTTCAAAACACCTTAGAAAAATCGTGCTTGCCTTTGAGAAATTTTGTGCCGCCTCCTTTTGATTTTTAGGGTTTTCGGAAATTATTGTTTTAGGGATTAAACAAAATAAAATGCATAGATAAATATAATAGCATATTAGGCCGAGTTTTTGGGCTTTCAAAAGTGAATAAATCAGATATTAAAACTTGTATAATTTATTTGTAATTATCCTAATTTATTTTATATTAATTGTAAAGTTATAAATAAATAAATACATATATTTCGGCTTATATATATATATATATCTAAATATTAATTATTTTTCTTATATAATATAAGGTATTTTAATCTTACATAAATTTCATAATTGTCATATGTTGCATTTTTATAATTTCTAACATTTAAATGAATTTTATTTAAGCTTTTATGAAATTTTCTTGCATTAGGGGTATTTTGGTAATTTTACACTTGTTGAGATTTTTAGGTTTTACACATTTTCTGGCCGACTTCGTTGTAGTTGATTACGATGTCGATCCTCGAATTCCCCTTATTCTCGAAAGGCCTTTCTTGAGGACGGCACGAGCATTAATTGATGTCACGTAGAAGAGCTTATTTTAAGAGATGGTGATGAACTATTAATCTTTCATGCTGATAGCACTTCAAAACATCCTAATAAGCATGGCAATGAGTCAATTAATATGATTAATTTCATTGACATCACATGCGAGGATCATTTTCCCAAAGTGTTAAAATTAAAGAAATCAAATCATCCCTCGAGTGGCAATCCTACTCCTTCTGATTTTATAGTTGAGTTTCCCTCCCCATCTCCTATTCCCTACGAGGATAGTGACTCTCTCGTGGAGTAGACCGACACCCATCTTTCTCATTTTAATGATTCTTCACCTGATTATGAAACATTTTGTTTTGATATTAAAGAGAAGAGTAGTGGCAGTACCACTATTCATTCTGATTATTCTCTTCCGGATTATGATGCATTCTATTTTGATGACGATCATATTGAAGAGAAGAGTAGTGGTAGTACCACTACTCATTCTTATTTTTCTCTTCCTGAATATGATTCGTTTATCTTTGATCTTTCGATTGATCTGTTTCCTCCTGTCGATAAGAGTGTTTCCCATCATGAGGAGTTCGCCGATAAACTCGCTCGCATCTTATCTCCACCGGAGTATGACCACTTTTACTTTGATCTGGAGGCCAATCCAGGAGAGTTTACTAGTGTTTGGAGAAAGATTTAATTAATTTATCAACTAAGGATTTTACAAGTATTGAGCTTAATAATTCTTCTCTCCTTTTATATGATTGTGACTCCTCTCTTTCTAAGGAATTTTCCAAGATCGATCTTCAAGTCTCATTTCCCTCAGGAAATGAAGACATCGTTTTCGATCCTAGAATAATCATTATCAAAGGAGTCCAATCTCAGAGATTTAAAGTTCCATTGAAACTTTTTATACTATCTCATTCGAGAGTGATCCTCTCTTCTTGATTGATTCCCCTGAGATTGATACTTTGACTTCATTTCCTTCCAGAAATGAGGACAAATTTTTCAATCCCAGGATACTCACTTTAAAAGTATTTCCCTCTCGACATTCTCTGGGATTATCTCATCGGGATTCCGAAGCTTTCAAAATTATTAAAAAATTTAATAGCCCGATGGAGATTTTTCCCTTCTCCTTCCTCTATTATGGAGGGGATATCTCTTCTCTAGATGTCACGTATCTCCATTTCTATCCCCTTGAACAAATCAATTTAGGGGAGAGTCAAGCTCGTGACTTGGTGCACAAAAACAAGCGCTTCGTGGGTGGCAACCCATGCCTATCCCTAGTAGTAGTATATTAGTATAATAGTTATGAATAAGTGTGACGTGAGGAGGCTCGCCTCTTCCTTTCTCGTGTTTCGTGGTTTATGTTTTATGTTTAGGATTGCCCTGATTATGAAGACTCTCGTGCTCGTGGTTTAGTCCATCGTTTACTCAAGCTTCAATCCTTAGCATGCTTATATTTGGGAATCCGATATCCTAGATCTTATTGATTAACGTTTATCTATTAGCATAATTAATAAACGGCTTTAGATTTACGTAGAGACCCTTTTAAACATTGCGGACAATGTTTAGTTCTAGTATGGGGGGGGGTATCTATCGATTTGATCTTACTTGCATTTGCCTTGTCTTCACGTAACCCCGTTTTACCACCAAAAATACCAAAAATATGTGATTTTAGGCCAAAATTAAAAAAATTCAAAAATAAAATAAGTGTTTTGACACGAAGTAGTTTGTCTTTTTGAGAATAAATTTTGACTTGATCGAGCATGTTGCGCTCTAGCTTTCCCCTTAACCTATATTAATTTAAGCTTTTGCTAGTCTTTTATACAATAAGCTTTAAAACGTGAATTCTAGCTTGAAAAAGCCAAGAGTTTACAAGTTTCTATGATAGAATTTAAATATGCAAAGCTTGTTTTTATTAGACTAAGCATTCGCGGAGCTTTTTATTAAAGATTTTAAATTTTCGAAGAACTAGAAATGATAGAGTTTTATATAAGTTAGATGCTAAGCGTGGAGTAGTTGGATCTCTTTAGAGCTCATAGAGGTTAATTGTGGCCTTTTGCTCCCATCGGCTTAATAAACGTTATATAATAAATAAAGTTACTTTGGTTTTTGCGATTCTTAGTTTAGATCCTTTCGTAGAGATTCCTTCTGGTAAAAGTAAGGTACACATCGAGGTTTTGTTAGTGTTGTGTGGAAATAGGATACCGATTCTTGACGGCTCGCTACCGTTGTCTAGGAAGTTAAAAGACCACAGGACTTGAAATTTGGCTAATACTAATAATAATAATGTAATAAACCAAAGCTGAAATAAGACTTCTGGATCATGGTTGGCTCGCATACCGATGTGACAGTCTTTTAAAGGGTGGAGGTAAAAATAATAATAAAAACTATGGGCTGATAAAAGTTTACTGTCTCTGGTCGGTTCGCTCCCGATGTGGCAGTCTTCAAAAGAAGGCCCATAGTAAGAATAATAATCCAAGACTGATAAAAGTTTGCTGCATCTGGTGGGTTCGCTCCCGATGTTGCAGCCTTCAAAAAGGTCGAAGAAATTACCGAGGTCGAAATAAGACTCCTGGACCATGGTCGGCTCGCATACCGATGTGGCAGTTGTTTAAAGAACCGAGGTTTAATAATGTTGCAATAATAATAAAAAGAATAAAGCCAAATTTCAACTCCGGGGTTGTCTAAATAAAGCCTCCGTCTCTGGACTCGTAGTTGAGTTGTTTCAGAAGAAATAAAAAGGATAAACCCTAAATCGTGCGAAATTAGAACCTTAATGTGGACCTTATTCTCACCATATCGTCTCTTTAGGAAAGGATTTCAAACTAATTATGGTCTAAACTGGGTTTACTTTATCAAATAAGGTCTTAATTTATTTGTCACCAATAATAAGAATAAAACCCATAGAGGAGTTAGGAACAAGGGAGCGGAAAGTAGCTATGCGTACACAATTAGCATTTATGAGTAGTGTTAGCATCTTAACTTGTATTAAACAATGATTTCGTTTTTAAGCTTGGTTTGGGGCGGGTAAAAAATCGAGAACGATGAATTTATCCTTTTAGTGTTTCTTGTCCCATGATTCTATAGTTTCATATATAAAAAAATGAATGATAATAATAAATGTATGCATATATATATAAAAAAAATGGTAAAACGGGGTTTTTTTAAAACTAGTGATTTCTTAATCCCCTTAGATGAACACTTATCTACTTTTTGAGGTAATTAGTCTAAGGGGGTTGAAATTTTTGATTTTCTAAGTGTGTATTTATGACATTGCGTGAGGACACGACAATAGCTTAGTATGGGGGATTTTTGATATGTGTTTATTCACATATCAGTCTCCGTAGTAGCTTGCACTCCTAACTGATTATTAATGTTAAGAGGTCATGGGTCGACCCACCAATGAATATTGGTCATTCACTTGGAAGAATAGAAAACACGCGTCGTAGATTACGATACACCAAGAGTTCTCACAACCCCAACTTAATACTTATTCAGAAGCACAAGGATAACTTAAACGCACTACATAAATTAATAAAGAAAGCGATAAAACAATAAGATCATAAATTAATAATCACCAAGATTATTAATAAATTAAATGCCAAGAACAAATAACATAGCACAATTAATAACATAACGACAATAAATTAAACCGCATGATCTGCTCAATCAAAATAATATAGGTGATTATATTTGACGAAAATAAATTGAAGTATGATTACAAATTGTACTAAATTAATGCTCTCGATCCCCTAGTCGAACGTCATGGCAAACCCCGAAGGGTTTGCCCTATACCTACTGCTGCGTACACCTTTTCTCTTTTTCTTTTTGTTCGGCTACAAACACCAGATCTAGAATGATATGAATTAATTGATATCACTCAATATTTATAATAAATGCCTAGTTTGGCATTTAGGCGAGTTCGGCCCCTCAACTTTCATGAGGTTTAATAATTTATTAATGAGACTTCATACTTTTTGTACACGTTTGATCTCGTGATGAGTCATCATTACGACGTAACGGCATCGACTGCGTTACGCCGTAAATCTTCTGACGTGGCTTTCTATCTTGTAGCGTGAAAATATGTTACGGCGTAATTAAATCCACACGTTACGCCGTAACCCTTAGTCAGAATAATTATCTTTTCCATAACAATATTTTACGGCGTAACTCCTGCGGGACATTACGTCGCAATGTCTCGTCAGCACCAAATCTTCGTAATTAATAATTGATTACGGCGTAACTCCTGCGCAATGTTACGCCGTAATGTCTTCTAAGCTTCCAATTTGACAACTTTAAATTATTATAAATATAGTACCCCTATTAAATAATATAGAAGTGGTACTATTCTTCATTTGTCTCTTAGGCTGCATCCTGTAGGATTTTAGTAGCCCTTCATTGAATTTTAGTACCTTTACTAAATATATTAGTATTGGTACTCTTTTTGCACATATTTTGCCATTTTCCGTTCCAATGCCTCTAATTACCTGAATTCGTAAAATAAATGAATTAAGTATCGAATGCATATAAAATTGATATAAAGCAAGGCAATAAACGCGGGAATTTGACATGAAAAAGTATTAAATATTTGATGTTATCAAATATCCTCCCGCTTTACTTCTACTTACCCTCAAGTAGAGCCTTTTAAATAATTCTCAAAAAGATATCTCCCTAGTTATCCAGAAAGATAAATTTAAAAATTACGTATGCTAGAAAATTCTAAACCGAGCACCTCACGAAAAGGAAAAACGAATCACACCTATACTCTCACTAATCTATGTGTTTTATTTTTGGTGATCACTCAACTGCTCAGTCATGGCGAGTATTCTATCATAAGCTTGGAGTGGATACTAATCTCCACCACTAGAGTCTAGATGCAACTGTTCAAAAAGGCAAATGGGTTGACACAACACAAAGGCTTACAGGGTTAATCATTCTTTTATTACAATTTTAACCAAAAGCATTACATCAACAAGGCCGAAAAAACCACACATACACATCCGTAACGAGGGAATAGACATGACTGATTGCATTCAATTCCCTCATTCGAGTAAAACCAAGGGTTAGGAGAATGATATAGGGTAGGATAAACATATGGGATGCACATTTAATTGTTGTTAAATAAATACACAAAATAAATAGTTTTGTAAGTCCACAATCTCCCCGTCACTGGTCGCATTCAAATCCCATAAGGTAAAAACGAGAGTCAAAAGTCAAGGGGTCTTCATAATACACGAGTTAATGTGTATGAAATATAATGTATTGCCTCATAATCTCCATAACTTTAGGCAAGAAAATCGCATTAACTCGGCCTTCATCATCAATGAACAAAAATTATGTGCTAACTTTTTTAAAAATTTGGGCCAAATTAGCACATAATTTCACCAAATACCATATTTCTATCTTCCTTCCCCCCACTTGAGATGTACAATGCCCTCATTGTACATATGGACTTATAATAGAAATGAGAGATAAAAGTGTCATGGGTTTATAAGAACTACCCGTTTATAAAAACAGAATCATCACCAATTGGACAAGGCGAAAATACTGCCACAGTACAACATATAAGCTGATTTATAATGATGATCAGCTGTAACAAACTACACTTACTTACATTATCTTTATTCTATTTTTTTTGTTATTTTGATGCAAGACAAGGATACAATGAAATGAATCATGATACAAACACATATATGCATGAGCATCCCCCCACTTGAGATCAACTATATTCAAAATCCATCTTTTCTTCAAATACCCTTTATCCTAACCTGCGACTTTTACCAGTGAAACCAAAATTAACCAGCAACTCCCCGATCATGGACTAAAAAACTATAGGGTATGCTAGGCGATAGGTGTAACGAAAGAACATATATTGGGTTACAAAATGAAAGGAAAGGCTCAACAAGTTGTACTAGGGGTATCTTGCACTAAAGATGAGTACAACAAAGGGTTTCACAGGGGGATTGACTAATCAATGTGAAAAGTCAATATACACAAAACATATATGGGCTATTTGGGGATAATCCTAAAATTTGCCTTTTATTACAGCTACACCGATTACACTAGGTGCAATGCTCATTATGGTAGTCTTGAAAAGATATACTAGGCCAAGTTCTAAAGTCTACTACAGTCACTGGCACACTTATTTTCAATGGATTTATGTATAAGGGGAAAACGAAAAGGCTTATCCGCGCACAATTAAATTATAAGGTAGGGTGTGCTCAGTAAAGTTTGAACTAGTTAAGTAATGAAAAACATGTCAAAATTTTAGTAATGAAACATTTTTCAAAATAAACTAGAAAAATAAAGGCAAATATAATCAAATGGGTGTTTATTTCTAATCCCTTCCCCCCACTTGAGTCAAACTTAAGTATATAAAATTAAAATAGGAAGGGTTAGAAATGGAACGGATTACTCCCCTGGATTTGCTCGGTGATATGAAGAGACAACATGCTCTAAGCAATGCTCCAAGTCTTCTTCCTCGAGCAACATCCACCATCACAAGCAACTTCGTTAACAACCAGTATAACGTTTAACTAGACCGGTTTAGGATGCTCCCTTGCAGCTTTATTAGCATCCTAGCACCTCATCATGTGCATTACATGTATAGCTGCAAGAAAAACTAATACCAAAAGCATAAACCTAGATAGAAAGCATCATAGCACAGAATATACAAAACTATACAAAACCTAACTCACTTTCGTAGGAATCACGGTTGCATTTAGCGTATGCAACAAGCCTTTTAAACCACTTGGTGGCCCAAGTGGACGAGTGAACTCGCGTGAGAGTTTTCAGAGAACATACCCACAAAGTTCATTTACTTTACACGGTTTAGAAATGTTTAAAAACTTGATTTTTCAGATTTTCATAAAGAGGTTACGGCGTAACCCCGGTGGTCACGCCATAATTGAGTGGTAATTTTGAAAATTATAGTTTAGTTGTTACGGCATAACAATGGAAAGGTTTACTCCGTAATTGATGTGGTTACGATGTAACCTTAGGTGTTACATCGTAACTGCTGCTGCAACAGCTAGATTTTCCCTTGTTGCTGAACCTGCAAAAACAAGTGAAAAACATACAAACCAACTAAAATGCAGAAATTTAAATGAGCTAAACTAAAGGATAGGTTGGGTTATCTCCCGAGTAGCACTTTTCTTTTGAAACGAGTCTTTAAGTTAGACTCAATCCTCCCTCACAGGCTTACTTGGACATCTCCACACATGTCCAATCTTCATGTCATCTCCTCAACTTGAAAATAATGGCTCAACCTGCACACTAGCAAACCTTGTGCATTAAATGTGTAATAAAACTGAGCAATCAGAGGAGCATACATTAATGGCAATTACTTGACTTAAGAATAAAATTTTAAGGTTCAAGCAATGCCCAAACTATTTTTGGTATTTCAGAACTTGTTACCACAATATGCCGCAACAAGCACTACCAAGTCACGCCATAACCAAGCCCGAGATGCATTTTTATTTATTTAATTCACATAAACAAACAAGCACACAGAAATAGGAGAAGAATAGAAGCTTCAAGCATACACAAGCACAAACAAACACACATATATCAATCAAACAATCAAAAACTACAAAAAACCGTTCCCCAGCAACGGCGCAAAAAACATGATGCGTAAGTTCTTTTAAATAAAAACTACGTCAGGTTTTACATTTATAAAACCCTAACTACCTCGACTATTACTACGCACTAAAGAGCAGTGTACCCTATCGTGTATAGTGTAGTGTTTGGTAAGTACGGGTGTCGACCCAAAGAACGGTTTGTGTTTCTAATTGTCTAATTAATTTTATTATTCTGCCTAAGAAAGCAGGAAAGAACACATGTTTGAGTTGTTTGAGATTATTATGGAGTTGTTTTGGTGGTAAGCCTTTCTTTTTTGGGTAAAGGGTTTCCCTGGTAAATTGTATTACACGAAAAAACATTGAAGTACAAAAGGATAAGGGTGAAGTCCCTTATCTCAGTCCAAAGATGGACACACACAAGCACCAATGTGCTACTAACTAACGCCCTACATAAGAAAGACAGGCCAATCTTATGACTTACAAAAAATAAAGTAGAATATGAAGGAACTAAGTAATCTTTGATATATATTTATAAGAACTAGAGAGAGAAAGTGGAAGGAAGGATGTAGTTCTAGTAAGAGAAAGTAAAGGAAAAGAAATGCATTAAGTGTGTGAAAAATACAACCAACCAACCCACCTCTCCAAGGCATGGAGAGGTGTATAAATACTAACCTTGTCCGGCTATGAATGGGCCATCATGGGCTTTTCCTTAACTTTGGCCCGGTTAGCTTACTAAACAATACTTAGTGGACTACGAGCTAGAAAACGTAAAATACATAGAGTGACCGATCCTTTTTAGATTCCTAACAATCTCCCCTAAGGGAGGTCACTCCAATTTACAAAAACTTAAGCTCTACATTCTATGAATGTCTTCAATCTTTAGCTCGTAGTCTTGTTATCATGTTCTTTATCTTGTGAATCTTGATGTAGCAATCTTTAGACTTTTAGGCTTTAGCTTGTATCTTGTTCTTGGCTTGTATGTGATCTTTTGAGCTTCTTAAGATCATCAACCAAGCATAATCTCTATTCGCCATCTTGTAATCTTTGACTTCTTGTGATCTTGTGACTTCTGGACCGACATGCTCACATTGTTGTTGTTTCTTAGTCTTGAAAGCTTGAATAAGACATCTTTCTTGAAATTATTTAACAATAACACTTTGTCACTTCGAGAAAGACGTTCGGTATCAGAGTGACGGAAACTTCTTTGACTTTAATACCTCGTCACTTCAATAAAGACGTTCGATATCAGAGTGACAGAAACTTCTTTGAAATTCTTTGACTTTAATACTTCGTCACTTCAAGAAAGACGTACGACATCAGAGTAGCGAAAGTCTTGAAACATGTACTTAAGCTTTCATGACGTCTTTATGTTTGTCGGTCGGGTATGAGCGTGTGGCTATGAATCTGTAAGTTAGCTGGAATCAGGTACCTCCATGTCTATCTTTATATATTCCTAAAATAAAATAGTTAGCAATAAAGCGATGGGACAAATATAGCTTTTTCATTCGCCCGTGTTTGGTTGGAGTAACCTTCGACTCCGTGAGGATCAACCTGTGATTAGGTAGATTCAATTTAAGAAGAATCTCCTTGACAGGATTTCCAGCTAAAGTATAGAATCTCTCTAACACATATGTATTAGATTCTTCAAACTCATTATGTTCTCATTACCGAAATGTCTCAAAGCAGACAACACGATAAGAGTAAACCAGTGAGTTACTGTCTCACCGATTGAATAAGAAAAATTGATTTGAAAATCAATCGACGTGTCACTTGGTAAAGTGGTTTTGTGACACATCAAGAGTGTTAATCATTTCAAAAGTTCATCATCAATCGTCAATTCATAACCTGGAACAAGTTTGATTCAAATAGAATCGCACCATCGTTTCTTTCTAGTTGTCACAAGTTTGATTCGTATAGAATCGCACAAGTCACCTACCATGAGCTTGTTTGATGTTGGCTCAAGCAGGATTTCCATCTTCACTGTGAATACTTAAGTATCACTTGGATGTTCTGGCAAAATCACAAGGATAATGCGTAGGACTCTTAATATATATCTTGTTATTCACATTGTGTGACTAAGCAAGCATAATTTTGACAAGTATCCTAATGAGATTTATGGATGATATCTTTTGGCTCTAGACTCAATAGTGCACTTTGGTTTTAGTGATCAGAGGCTGGAGCAGACTGTTACCTTTTCAATATCAACTAAATCGGAGTGAGAAAGTCAATAGAATGCGTGTAATCTCTGTGAGAAATGAAACAAGAGTCTGTTAAGAGACCTTGAGTGGCTAGGGAGGGTTGTGCATAGCGTCACTGGGTCCATGACTGTCTTCAATGTCAGATAACAACTTAGTGTTTCCGACAGTTTATGTATTGACCTGGTTTTTGCCTAAGTGTATGGAGGGCTCCTTTCTTTTCACCCTTTATCCTTACATTTCTTTTTCATTCTTCAACCCCTTTAATGCTTACTGAGACTTCATAACTAACACCTTGTTAGGTTTATTCCAGTGCTAGCTCCATCTCAGTCGACATTATTCCTGATTCTCACTTTTTCTCCTTTTGTATCATACCTAAGGACTTCTACACTATCTAGTGGATACCCTTGGGTAGATACCTCCGGTTCTGGCTGGATCATAGGATTTGAATACTTATGCCTAACCACCTTATAACTCTATAAGTTTAAGTACATGGTCGGTCTTTTGGGTATTCCATCACAATTAAAACCAAAAACATTAAAAATTTCAATCAAAGTGTTTGATATAAATATCAAAAGATTTACACTTTGAGAGTTTTTCATTATCACTAAAAGCTCCCCCTTAACATGTGCATCGTAATCGTAGTACATGCTAAGCGTGGAGTGCATTGAGTCCATTTTATATGATCACATTTCAGTACAACTTAGGTTCATTTTAATCATAGTTTAATCACATTTTCTCCCCTTATCCAAAATGTTAATCCCTTGATATTTTGGATATCAATTGATTAAACGTTCGAGGACAAAATGTTACACAATATCTAACATGAACATTTTAATGCTCCCTCTCAAATTATGAGGGAATTATGTGGTATTTGAGTATGTTAATTTGAAATTTTTTGAATTTACTAAGAAATTCTTGAAAATTTTGTACTCGAGCACTCCTTATTATCACCATAACTACATATTTATATATTCACAAGATTATTATGTACGAGGTTTGCCTGAATGATGAGAACATTATATGATAGAATCATATGGTTCTTTTTAGAAGCCATAGGTCTCCTTCATACAATCTCCCACCAACGAACTTTTCTAAGATCCTCATTAACCTTCTTTCTTTCAAGAAGTTGTCAATATGATCTTTCTCTGTCCAAGCACTCTTCGGCATTGTTTCAACTTTCTTTCCAAGTTATGAAAGTCTTTGCTTCAAACTTCGAGTATGAAACAGATTCAGATAGATATGTAACTTGAGCTAGTGTGGTTGGTGATGTCTGTGTTGATGTTGTCTTAGCTTCTCCCTAAACCAACAATCCTTTCTTGAGTAGATTCAGAACTTTCTTGGATAAAGCCCAAATATCCAAAGTACACACTTAACCCTTTCAAGAATTTGATACCGCAACACCAAAGTCAATTAAGTCCCGGATGAGCGCATTTTTCTCTTCAGGATAGTTATGATATAAATTTGAAACACCAAAGTCAACTAAGTCCCGGATGTCACAATTATTCCCTCTAAGTAGTCGAAATGAAAACACCTAAGTTAACTATGTCCCAAATGTACCCATTTCTTTTTGCAGAATACTGACTAACTTAAGGAATCATCATACTTATCAAACCTATGTGTACCTCTTTTGTTAAATGTTTCTACTTCTTATAAGAATAAGCTTAGAGATTGACCGGTTGGGAAAAACATTAATTGAATCATAAAGAATTCTTTACGTTTTAAATAATTATTCTCCTAACACTTCCCCCTGGGAACTCAAATGATGCATACTAACTAATGACGAGATGTCTCTTCCTATGAGGTTGAAATAGTGCACCCAAAAGAAACAAAGAAGGCCTAAAATCAAAAGAAGCTAACCATGAAGACAAGCTTAAAAGAAGGCCATGGACTCTATCATGTATACATCTACTCCTTCCCCCTTGCTGGTTTTGACACCTCGGAATCAGCAAAACCTTATACGCACACATATTCGAGATCATGTTCGAAGAATTAATAAGCTTAAATCTATTCCGTGAGAATCAACTTCAAGGCTTTTAAAACTATGAAAGTATTTCCAAGCATTCCTAAGTCTTTTACAAACTATGAGGTGTTGGCAATATTGATCGAATGTAGTTTAAAGCCTGAATTCACTAAGTCTCAAAGTGCAAATAAGTCCATAAAGTTTTAAACAAATGACATTTAAAGCTCTTATAGTTAATATAAATTAACTCCCCTTGAAATTGTGATCCGTCATTATCAAAAACTTTATCCGTTTATTCTGTGACTTATTTTGAAAGACCGTTTTAAAAGATTATTTGATGACGCTTTCTCCCCCTCAAATAACGACCCGTTTTCTATTTAAAGAGTTGTTGTCATTGTTTGAGTGGTCGAATTGTCTTTGAAAATCTTTTTGTGATTACTGAAAACACTGATTCATTGTGAAGACAACTTTTTACCAATAAAAATAAGATTTCTCTTATTTTGACACATAAGCGCACTGACACGTACACTCATGGTAATATAGAAAGCACGGGTTGTGTTGCAAAGTAAACACAAGCCTTTGCATGGTCATTAAGTAGACCATGCCCGAGAATAAATTCTCGTTGAGAGGTCAAGTTTTCTTTTTGAAATACTTGCCTTTAAGATGATGATCGGGTTGCTATCTCAAATAATAGCAAGCCATTTGGCATGTTTTGAAAATATTTAAACTTCTACTCGAACTTCATTTACAGTCTCGTATCATTATTGAATGACATTTCTAAGACCGTAAATGTTATCGATTTTCAAAAGACATGCCATTATTACCTCTTATATTTTTTGCATTTTTTAATTTTTTCTTTGGTTTTTAAAGATTTTATATTTTTGTATTTTGTTTTTATAAAAAATTTCTGAAAATGAAAAATCATTTTGGTTTTTATGGTTTTTAATATATATACATATTATACATGATATTTGAATAGGTACCACCACTATTCTTCAGCTTCATCTGCCAACAGTTTCAGTGTCTCAAGCGTAAAACTTTGCATTCCCAGCTTGTTGATAAGAAATTCAATTCTTACCCTGCATAGGGCATTAGTGAAGATGTCCGCTAGTTGATACTCCGTGTTAACAAAGTAAAGCTCTACTACACCATTCTTCACTTGCTCTTTGATGAAGTGGAATCTAATGTCAATATGTTTCGATCGAGAATGTTGAACATTGTTGCAACATAAGGCAATAGCGTTTTTGTTATCACAGTACATTGGAATTTTATTGAATCCAAGACCATAGTCGGTAAGCTGTGATCTCATCCAAAGGACTTGAGCACAACAGCTGGACAAGGCTATATATTCAGCTTCCATACTGGATATCACAGCGCTTTTCTGCCTTTTTGATGACCAGCTAATAAGTCTGTCTCCTAATAATTGCATACTTCCAGATGTACTTCGTCTAGTATCTTGGAAACCCGCGTGATCAGTGTGTGCATAAGCTGTTAGAGTAATAAAAGAATCCTTTGGATACAAGAGTCCCCTATTAACGATTCCTCTTAGGTATTTATAGATTCTTTTTACAGCATGTAAGTGCTTTTCGGTAGGCTTTGCCTGATACCGGACATACATGCATACAACAAATGTAAGGTTTGGTCTACTGGCTGTAAGATACATAAGGGTGCCAATCATTCCACGATAGTGTGTAGGATCCACGGCTTTCCCTTGTGTATCTTCATCCAGTTTGGATTTCTTCACCATGGGAGTATCCATAGGGTCACTAGATTCCATACCATATTTTCTCAAAGATTCTAGAGCATATTTAGACTGGTTTATAAAGATGCCTTTGGGACTTTGTGAAATCTGTAGTCCTAGAAAAAAATGATATTTTGCCCATCTTAAACTTTGAACACATTATTTTTGAAAATTGGTCATATAGTTCAGGTGTAGTAGACGCAAAGATTATATCATCAACATAGATTTGTACCAAGAGAATATCTTTACCTTGTCTTTTGATGAACAATGTGGGATCCACGGTTCCTTTAGAGAATTCTTAACAGAGTAGAAACTTCGACAATAGATCGTACCACGCGTGAGGAGCTTGTTTCAACCCATAGAGAGCCTTCTTAAGCTTATACACATGATTCGGATTGTCTTGATCCACAAACCCGTCCGGTTGGCTGACATAAACTTCTTCACGCAGAATGTCATTCAAGAATGCCCTCTTAACATCCATTTGGTAGACAATCATATTCATGTGAGCAGCATATGCGATGAAAATTCTAATAGCATCAAGTCTAGCCACTGGAGCAAAAGATTCCTCAAAATCAATTTCCTCTTCTTGACGGTAACCACGAGCAACCAAACGAGCCTTGTTTTTCATAATTCCTCATATTTCATCAAGTTTTACCTTATAAATCCATTTTAAAGTAATGACCATCACTTTATCTGGATGAGGAACGAGTTCCCAGACTTCAAGATGTTCAAATTCATTCAACTCCTCTTGCATTGCTTCAATCCAACATGATTGAGTTAATGCGTCTTTATAAGTATTAGGTTTAACCGATGAGAGAAAAGCATCATAGTAACAAAATAAGGCTTGTTCATGAAATTGGGGTCTTGTGGTTCACCAATGATGTTATCTAAAGGATGATCCTTGGTCCATTTGGTAATGTGTTCTGGGTAAGGAGCAGCAGTGTGCACAACAGTAGGAATAACATCCGAAGAAGAAGATGCTTCAAAATGGTTTTCTGGAATTGGAATACCAAAGAATGGATCGTTATGCATGTGTTCAACATCTAAGTCATGATTGTCTTCTTCAACATCGTTAGGAATGATAGGAGATTAAGTTTCGGGTGTTGTTTGAGAGTTACTAGGTGATGGTGTATCTTGGTCAACTATTGTTAAGGAAGGTGAATCGGTTGATGCAGCGGGTTCTAGAGCAACTACTTCAGCAATTGGAGCAATGACTTTAGGGGTTGGATGATCAACACTAGGTGGAGGAGCGAGTAATTCATCAAATAGTGGTTGAAACAAAATATCCCAATCAGTTCTTGAAGGTGGTACAAACGGTGTTGAAGGAGGAGGGTTTGGAACGAGTCCTAAACTAATTATTGCAGGAGTCATTTCATGAAGTGCGGGTCCTGAACTACTGTGTTCAGAAGCCATCGCAGTCAGCTCATCAAAAGCTCAATCACATTAACATGAATATAATCTTAAATGATTGACTAGTGCAAACGTTGTAAATTCCAAAATGCCATTCTTTTGGGTGCATAACCAATGAAAATACCAATATCAGCTTTTGGTTGTAACTTACCCAAATTCTCACTATCATTCGTCGGATAGCAGAGTGCACCAAATACATAGAAAATGGATAAGTTTGGGAGTTTGTCATGTAAAAGCTCATAGTGTGTTTTGCCGTGACGAAGACGTATAATGGAACGATTTTAGGTGTAACATGCAGTAGCAACTGCTTCTGCCCATAAGAATAACGGAGCTTTTGCATAAATCAACATTGTGTAGGCAGCTTCAATTAGCGTATGATTACGTCTTTCAACGACACTATTTTGCTGTAGAGAGCAAGCAACAGATGTTTCATGAGAGATGCCAACCTTTTCATAATATTCACTCAACGTTTGATTAACAAACTCAGTTCCATTATCTATTCTGATTCGTCTGATAGGCACTTTAAGCCGCACTTGGATCATCTTGAGAAACTTAATTATGAAATATGGAGCTTCATCTTTTGACCTTAAGCACTTAACCCATGTAAAACGAGAGTAATCATCAACAATGACGAGGATGTACTTCTTTCCATTAACACTTGCGACACGCATTGGTCCACAAAGATACATGTGCAAGACATAGAGTTTTTCTTGGTTGGTGTCTTCAGATTTAGGTTTGTGGGGTTTCTTCTTGCTTTTGCCCATTGCACACACATAACATAGATGGTCCTTTTTAAATTTTAGCTTAGGGAGACCTCAAACAAGACCGTGTCTAGCTAAATGGTTGATTGTACCAAAGTTCAGATGAGACAGACGTCAGTGCCATAGCCAGGACTTAGTCTTTGAGGCTTTTGATAAGAGACATATAGGAGAGGATGCCATCATATCTCCAAGAGACAGAGTATACAGATTGTTGTCTCGAGATCCAGTCAATAGATCAACACCTTCTAGATTACGAATGAAGTAGGTATGTTGGCGAAAAGCAACTTCAAGGTTCGAATCACAAAATTGCCCAACGGAGAATAAGTTATGTCCAAGTCCTTCTACATAGTAAACCCTTGATATCGTAACATTCCTAATCTGATAATCACCATATCCTAATATCTTTGCCACGTGATCATTTCCGAATTTTATAGTACCCAAAAATTTATTGACGAAATTGGTGAGTTAAGAGCGATCTCCGGTCATATGCTTGGAGCAGCCAGAGTCCAAATACCAGAGAACAATTTGGACGACCTGCATTCATTAAGAGAGGAAGATGGAACATTGGAAACTATGGATCCCCAATATTTACTGGGTTCCTTTTTGTTAGCATATATAGATTTAAGAACCTTAGATTTGCTGACAGGAACATTAGTTTTAGGTTTCCTAGGTTTCCTTGAGTAAACCAATGTTACAACAGGCTTAGGTGTATCACTTTCTAGAGCAGTTGGTTTCCTAAGGGGCACTTCAGCAGTTATGGTAATCCTAATTAAAGGGCATGTATTTTCTACTATAGTGAAGGTCCGACCACTAGGTCTCCAAATGTATCCAATATTTGTAAACACCTTTCCTGTTGGTTTTCAAACTTTTCTCTCTGAACTTTTCTTAACAGATTTAGATTTTACAAGAGCACTCACATTATTGATAAAATCAAGAACACACGAATCATGATTATCAGAAAGCATGCAACCATTACACTTAACACATAGAAGTTTAGAAATCGCATTAAGCTTGGAATGCTACACATTTGCATTTCCTTTAGGTTCAACAACACTATTCTTATTTTTCAAACTAGATTTAATTGTCCTAGGGCGGGCTTCTACTTTATTCTTCGTTGTACTACTTGGTGTTTGCTGAATCTTATCTTTCTTTATATTGCCTGAAGGCTGTGATCTGCTAGCACTATTAGACAAGTTTACTCCTGTAGAAGACAACATAGGTTTGTTAGAAACTAGGTTTGATGAAAAAGTTGTTTTTGTGTTTGTGTTTCCTGATGATGTGGCAGGTTTAGTGAATCTACCTCTTTTGTCCTTGTTCTTTGGGGTGACAGCCACTAATTTTTCACTGGAATTGTTTATACTAGGGCAGGTTTTACTGATGTTTGTAAGCAACTCCTGAATTAGTTTAGTATACCTACAGGCAGATTCTAAGGAATGATCTAGAGGATAATTTAATTTAACATGTTCAACTAGATCTTTAAGAACTGCAGCTTCTTCTTGAGTGTGCTTAATATAGGCAGAGTGAGGTGTCTTTTTATTCAACAATTTAGGGGTTATTGGTTCCACATCAATCTTAAGCGTCTCTGGATCGATAGTGTGTTTTGTAACAGCGTCATCAACTAGAGCTTTTCCTTTAAGTTTCCTTAAATCATCCTTGAGAGCTGTAATTACCAAAACTTTTTCCTGAAGACTAGCATTTAAATAAGAGATTTCCACAGACTTTAGATTGACTTGATTAATTAAATCATCACATTGTTCTTTTGATCGAATACGTGCTGGTTTAATCGACTCATAAAGTTGCTTATAGGTCTGTTTCACATGCTCATTCTCAGCAATAAGCTTTGACACCCTATGAACCAATTCAATATTTATTGTTTCAATCTCCTCTAAGTCCTTTTTAATCTTTTCCTCATTCATTTTTCCACTTACATATTTAATTCTCTCTTTCAACTTCTTTATGACCATGTCTTTCTCTTGGGACAAAGCTTTTATTTCATTGAATTCAAAATATTGATCAAAACTTGGAGCACTTTGATTTGAAACAGAATTGTCCCTTTGAAAAATTTCTTAATTAAGTTGAGAATCAACTTCTAAAGAGATGCAATGTTTTTCAAGAGTGGTAAAACTTCCGAACAGTTTATCATAAATCTCTTTTTCAATGAAATCCTTTTTATTGAGAAGCTCAGTCTCAAGTTTGAGACACTTTTCACATTCATGCACATTCACAGAAGCATTATCCACAGAAGAATTCATAATTATGTTCACTATATCTTTGTTAATGACCTGTTGCAAGAGTCGTTAATTTCATTTAAAACTTGATTCATTTTAACTTCAAATGTTTTGAACTCTACAAGATGTTGTTCCACAGCCTATTCTATTTGATGAATGACATTTTGGACTTCATAAAGTTCATCAGTTAAAAATTGATCGAATGTATTAAACAAGTCCTTCAGAGCTTTTACAAATGGAATTATTTCATCCTTAAAACAAGCTTTTGTATGTTCGAACCCCCCCACAAACCCTCAGTGATAGCTATGGCCGTGGTTCTTTCTTTGACAACTACGTTAAAACCAGCAAGATGGTGTTTAAGTTTCTTCAAACTCGTATTAACCATACTGACTTTAGGAAGTTCTTTTGGAACCTCAACTTTGGTGGGTCTACTAGAAAGAGTGGGATCTAAAGAATTCACCGAATTCTGAGACCAAAAGGCTTGTTCAGTAGATAATTCAGTTTGTTGAACAAATCGTGTTTCAAAATCTTGAGAAAGTTGATTAAGAACAGCATAATCGACTGGTGTTGTATTAACTTTCATTTCTAACATCATAGGATTCTTTTGTTTTAAAAGCATTTTTGAACGACTCTCTTCAGCAAGCATAAGGGTCTCTTCGAAGTTAGGAATGACAATAGCACTAGTATTCTTAATGATATTACCATCATAAAGCTTTGGTTCTAACTGCTGAGCTTTCTTCAGATAGAAAGGATTTTGAAAACCTAGAGCTTGTTTAGTGGTATGATCATATAAAAATTGAGGATTTTAGAACAGTTTGTGCAGATTGATCTCTTTTTAAAACAATATTATCTAGGTGTTTGATCCTCTTTTCTAAAGCAATCTTGTAACACCCCCAAATTGGGTCGCAGCGGAATATGGGTCCGGGGCGTGTTACTTCATGAATCAACAACACAAGAGATATATAGAACGACCAAAAAGTCGTTTGAAAACGATACATTGGATTTAACAAAGTCATTGTTACAAAAGCCCGTAGCTTAACTTGTTCACTTAATCAAATACAAAGATTTTCAGCCCATAACAGATAACAAAATGAAATGCGACAAAATCTTTAATGCAAGACATCCAAATCAAAACCACCAATGTATCCATCGCACCTTGTGCTTATTGATCCCCTGAAAAACATTGCTTTAAAACGTCAACAATATGTTGGTGAATTCATAGGTTTGATAAATCATATATTGTAGGACCACAAGATTTCCCCAAGTGTATGATAATGCAACAGATGCAGATATCATATAAATGTAATTACGTTGCTCTAAGCTCATGACACTGATGCTTGACATGTATGGATGCCAAATTAATGGCCGTTTGCCCGTGGTGATGTTCTAACCCGCAACATCCTATGTTCGACATGGTATACGTTCGTTTCACTGGTGATAGCTAATCACCCGAACGGGGTTGTCAAACCCAATAGATCTATTAATAACATTCGCGCTCACAATTAACAGTTCATGATAATGGGCTCAGATATGGGTTATCGCTACTTAGGCAACACGTAATCATAACATGAAACTTAACCACTTGTGTCCAATTGTAAAGCATTGCATGTTTTTCACCCCAAAAACTTTGTAAAAGAGAATTTTGACCAAAATTGCTTGAGCTTATTTATTTATGGTAACCAACAACACTTTACCTTAAACCACGAATCATCATTTTTTCCTCTTGTGTATATTTTGCATTTAGGCTGTTTGGACATGTGTCCTTCCCCTTTGCTGTTGTAACAAATAACAATCCTTTGTTTCCCAGAATTGCTTCCACTTGCTCCTGGAGTGTAGGTCCTTGTAGTACCTGCAGCAAAAGAAGTGTGTCTCCCCTAAATTAGTTGTAAGGTCACTGTCCCATCATTAATGGTAGCATGTTGCCTAGGGTTTGACAAATTCCTCAGCTGGTTATTGGTAGTAGGATAGCGAGAAGTGACAAAAACAGTCAAGAAAGACATCATATGATTGATGGCATCAATGGGGTCATCACCTTTCTGGAACACTGGAACAATTATACCTGAGTATAGTTGAGGAAATTCAGATTGTTGGTTAACTGTGGGAGCATATTCCAATTGAGGGATGGATGATGGTGGAGAGTAAACGTTGTGATGAACTGATGATTGATAATCATTTAGATTGATAAATTGATTGAAAAGAGGATAGATGATTGATTAATTTAAGTTTGTTTGAGACTAATAAGGTGTGATCCATCTGTTGCAAGACGGATATGGTGAACTTGATGGTTAAATGAGTAGTTTTGGTATGAGTGCTGATGAGTTGGATAAGGAGACTGGGTCATCTGATGGGTTGCAACCAAAGCAAGCGGATCTGAGTTGCGTTCATGCATTAAACGAATCTCATTTGCATGAAATTCATGTTGTCCCAAGTAAGTATGAAGCTGATCAATGTTAGTTGTTTGCAAATCCTAAACTAGTTTGACATCTGTCACAAATTTGCTCCACTCAGGAGGAAGTGTATTCAAAAACTTAGTTTTCACATAAAATTGTTCCCTTTTCGTATTGTAGATGTTCTTGTCATTGAGTAGCAGTGAAAATCTCAAGAAGAAGGCACGTAGTGTTTCCCCCTTCTTATAATTAAACTTATCGAATTCATCATAAAGCTTACAATCTCTTTCCTGTTTCATCAACGAATTTCCTTGCATGAGAAGTTGAATTCTTTCTCAAAGTTCCTTAGCGACTTTATGATTGCTAACGAATGCATAGACCTATGGTGGTAGTCCTTGGTAAATGATATTTGTTGCCTTGATATCACAATCAACTAGAGCTTTTCCTTAAAGTTTTCTTAAATCATCCTTGAGAGATGTAATTACTAAAACTTTTTCCTAAACATTAGCATTTAAATCAGAGATTTCCACAGACTTTAGATTGACTTGATTAATTAAATCAGCACATTGTTCTTTTGATTGAATACTTAGCTAAGTTTATTGAGTCTTAAAGTTACTTAAAGGTCTGTTACCGAATGCTCAATCTCCAGCAATAAGCTTGTGACAGACCATATATCTCAATTCAATATTATTGTCTCAATCACATCTAAGTCTTTTTAAATCTATATCCTAATTCATTTTTTTTCCATTTAGAGATTAATTCTCTCTTTCAACATCTTTAAGGACCGTGTCTTTCTCTTTGGGTACGGAGCTTTCAATTCATTTAAAATTCAAATAATTGATCAAACTTAGAGCATCTTGATTAAAACAGAATTGTCCCTTTGAAAAATTTCCTGATTAAGTTGAGTATCAACTTCTAAAGAGATGCAATGTTTTTCAAGAGTGTAAAACTTTTGAACAGTTTATCGTAAATCTCTTTTTCAATGAAATCCTTTTTGTTGAGAAGCTCCAGTCACAATTATGAGACACTTTTCACATTCATGCACATTCACAGAAGCATTATCCACAGAAGAATTCACAATAATGTTCACAATATCATTGCTAATAACTTGTTCCAAGAGTCGTTCATTTTCATTCAAAACTTGATTCATTTTAACTTCAAATGTTTTTGACTCTAAACGATGTTGTTCCACAGCCTGTTCCATTTGATGGAAGACATTTTGGACTTCAGAAAGTTCATCAATCAAATATTGATCGAATGTATTAAATAAGTCCTTCAGAGCTTTTAACAAATGGAATAATTTTCATCCTAATATGAATTTGTTGTATGTTTCGAACACAAAAAAAACACCCCATGATCCTCAGTTTATAGCTGAGGTCGTGGTTCTTTCTTTAGCAACCACGTCAAAACCACAAGTGGTGTTTAAGTGTTCTTCAAACTTCGTTATTAACCATGCTGACTTTAGGAAGTTCTTTTGGAACCTCAACTTTGGTGGGTCTACTAGAAAGAGTGGGTTCTGGAGAATTCACGGAATTCTGAGACCAAAAGGCTTGTTCAGCAGATAATTCAGTTTGTGGAACAAATCGTGTTTCAAAATCTTGAGAAAGTTGATTAAGAACAGCATAATCGACTGGTGTAATATTAACTTTCTTTTCTAACATTATAGGATCTTATTGTTTTAAAAGAATTTTTGAACGACTATCTTCAGCAAGCATTAGGGTTTCTTCAAAGTCAAGAAACATAATAGCACTTGTATTCTTAATGACATTACCATCATAAAGCTTTGGTTCCAATTGCTGAGATTTCTTCAGATAGAAATGATTTTGAAAAGTTAAAGCTTGTTTAGTGGTATGAGCATAGAAAAACTAAGGTTTCGTCAACATGTGAACAGTTTGTGCAGATTGATGTCTTTTAAAAACAATTATATCTAGTTGTTTGATCTTCTTTTCTAACGCAATATCTCTATCGATGTTCCTAGATTCTTCTTTCTTAAAATCATTTTTGAGAAGAGTAACTGTTTGCATTAAAGATTCCTTTTCTTTTAAATGTTCAGAAAGAGTTTGTTTAAGACGATCAATCTCTACAGACTGTGCACTTGAATCTGAAATGTTATCATTACTCTTTATATCAACATTTTGTCCTTCTTTCAAAACTTTAACTTGTTCCTTATATCTTTCAAGCTCAGCAGTTAAGGTATCATTGAACTTGTTCACTTAATCAAATACAAAGATTTTCAGCCCATAACAGATAACAAAATGAAATGCGACAAAATCTTTAATGCAAGACATCCAAATCAAAACCACCAATGTACCATCGCACCTTGTGCTTATTGATCCACCCTGAAAAACATTGCTTAAAAACGTCAACAATAGTTGTGAATTCATAGGTATTGAAAATCATATTGTAGGACCACAAGATTTCCCCAAGTGTATGATAATGCAACAGATGCAGATATCATATAAATGTAATTACGTTGCTCTAAGCTCATGACACTGATGCTTGACATGTATGGATGCCAAATTAATGGCCGTTTGCCCGTGGTGATGTTCTAACCCCGCAACATCCTATGTTCGACATGGTATACTATCGTTCGCTAGTGATATCTAATCACCGCGGAACGGGTGATTTCAAACCCAAGTAGAAACTATTTAATAACATTCGCAGCTCACAATTAAACATTTCATGAAAAGGGGCACCATATGGTGTTATTCGCTACTTAGGCAACACGTAATCATAACATGAAACTTAACCACTTGTGTCCAATTGTAAAGCATTGCATGTTTTTCACCCCAAAAACTTTGTAAAAACAAAAGCATGTAAAATGTGGGGCTATGAACTCACCTTGAGTGTAGAGTAATGCCAAGTGTATCACAATTAACGGCCACGCGAATTGATCAAATGCAACCTAATTAAATTAAGGTCCCGAATAAGTCTGAGTACTGATCTAACAACATTGAATATAATCTAATAGTTGTTACATCGTACTATCGTTCGGGCTATCATAATTAAAGAGGTCATGACATGACGTTCGAGGAGTTAGGACACTTTAAATCGTAAATCCAACAACTCGTCGAAACGCCATCCGAAGAGGCCTCATTATGAAACTCCCTAGTAATAAGTACAATTGAGTAACCACATAATATTTCTACATAGCTCAATCAACAACTAATGGTTTTGGAAAAATTGTGTTTAACAAGTAAAACGTTTATAATTTGACCGTTTTAGTAAAACGTGGCGTAACTTTTGCGTTTTAAACCCCGATTCCGCGTTTCTTATCCCAGTCTTTTCGGTATCAAGAAAGTTATTCATAAATTGTACATTTATTGAATTTCGGTCCTACTGGTGAACATAACTTTTACTGTTCCACATCAGACTGAGCTTTATAAAAATCGTATCGTCGTCGTAAAAAACCCCGTAAATGTCATTTTAAAATAAAATTAAAAAATATAAATTTTTATTCCGTTATAGCTCCGTTTTTAGCACGATTCATTCGAGGACGTTTCGCTCGTATTTTGAAAGTTCTATATTTTTATAGGTTTAACAAAAATATAACTTTTTCTGTCATGAATAGTAACTTTAATAAAAATAGTTTATAAAAGTTTTATTGTCGTAAACTCCGCGAAATTCAAAACTCCGTTTCCGTTATTAATTGAAAAATTACGATTCTTATCATTTTGTGAATCCTAAAAATAGGTAATATTTGTTAAAAATATAACCCATGCTGTTTTAATTTTTATAAAAATGTTTTTTATAAAAAATTTAGCTTAGACTACGTTATTAACGTAATAACTGTATTATAACCGTAACTTTTTCTGATATTAACCCTTTTTGACAGTTTCTTACCTTTTCGGAATCGTCGGAAATGTATTATCTTATAAAAATATAAAATGGACATGTTATATGACGAATTTTGGACATAAAAGTTTTATGCTAGTTTGTTAAGAGTCCATATATATCTTGTTTTCAATACTTTTCCCACTTTTGTAACCCACCATATTGTTCCTTATATCTCATAAATATTATATATCATCCTTACTTATTTTAGTGTTCTATTAACATGATTAAAAGTCCATAATCAATATTAACATGTCTTATGTATTTCTTTAAGTTGAAACATATTATGAAGTTATGAAAACCCTAATTAATCCATAATCATGTTTACACCAAAACAATATGATACAACATTTTCTCATCCTTTTTAACATAATGTAAGTATTAACACAACATATGTATAAGTAATCCATGTGGTCATTTCAAGTATATACTTCATTTTCATGATTAAAACCTAAATGGTGATTTAAGCTAAATAGAAATATCATATGCATAATAATGAAAATTATAGCAACATAAAGAGTTTAAATGGACCTTAAGAAGAATGATGATGATGATGTACAAGTACTAAACCCTTGTTTAGCCACAAAACCAAAGCTTGCACAAAGAAACCCTAGCTTTTCTCAATAGAACCCTAACTTTCTTTCTCTTGATTAATACTTGAATATGGTTAGCCAATGCTTGCAAATGCCTTAGTACATCTTAGAATATGTGTACATAGAAGTGTAGGGATTGTAGAAAAATTTGTATGGGTTTGGTTGGGGTACTTGTTTGAGCCGTGGCCTAGGAGGGCATAAAGGAGAGTGTTTTGTAAATTTTATGTAAGTGTTAAGTGTATAAGAGTTACTTGCTAGTGCTTGCATGATATATAAGATGTATAGTTGGTCAAGGGAACATATAGCATGTCCTAGGGATGGCCAAGTCTTTAGTCATGGGTCAAGGTATGGTAGGGATGGGGTATGTCCTCAAATAGTTGAGAACATCCCATGAAAACATGGAAATGTGTTCTCAACTTGTATCTTTTTGTTCCTTTCTCTTTGAATCCGGTTTTAGATGTATATGTATGATAATATTGACTAAATTTTGGGTATTGGGTATAAACGTGGGTATTTGTTGAAGCGTAGAAAAGTTTTTGTGGTTCCGGGAGTGCCTAAACGCAATTTATCGCGAAACGTATACACTTTACGTATCCGATAAAAATAAAATGAACAAAGTTAATTATTACTTTCCTAATAATAATATAATGATGTCTTGATGTAAACTTAAATTTGTTTGGCGCCCGTTTACGTTGATTGTTGATTTTTAGTTCACGCGATTTAACGTATCGATTAAAATTAAAAGCGAACGCGTATGGAAAGAAAAAAAATATAGTGAATTTAAATAGCATTGTAAATGACCTGAAAATATGGAAGTGTTACAGTCCTTCCCCGTTAAATGAGCCTTGTCCTCAAGGCTCAAGTTGGGACATTTGACGAAGGTACGGGTTCGGAGAATGCATTATAAAGTGAAAATGAGACATACAATCCAACCAAACCAACCTCCTTCTCCAAAGAATGGTGAAGGTGTATTTTTACTAATAAGGCCAACCATGGCATGGGGCTTACTATGGTTTTACCGAACTTGCCTATTAAGGTTTCAAAAATAACTAAATGAGCAAACGACTGTTATCTATGGAGTAATCGACACTTTCCTAGGAATTTCGTATTCCTAACAGTTTACTACATGACCTCTGGATTATGATAGCCCTAACAGTGATATGATGTTTTTACAAACTAAATAAACCAAATGAACATTTACGTCAAATTTTATGAAATAAAGTTTTGGAATATCAACGATCAAACTGAGACTTGACATACTCTACCCCAGGTTGCGTGACAACGAGGACTGTGTTACTTCCAATTTGAATTAAATTTCCAAATCAAATCAACTACATTATAAGGTGAGTCATCAGTCCCACCCTTTACATGTTTTCTAAATATCCGTGGGGTGATACATGTATAAACCATTGATATACAAGTATTTTTCCCAATTGTATGCTATCCTGTTTATATTTTGCCTTAAGTTTTCCTTTACTGACAATATTTTTAATCATGACATTAGTCACTTGCGAGTGAATGTGAATATTGTAGATAGATCTATTGGTTGGTGACGACTTCCCGCTTGGTGTACCGTACTATGGGGGTAGACACAAACGCACTTATATTTGATAACATAAGATAAATTTGCAAGTTTCCTTTACTTAAGGGACTAGGTTGTTCCTTAAAAGTTCGTTAAAATTGACTTCGGATGTTAATGTTTGGTTTGCATGAAGCTTAGGAAATAATACTGTTTTCCATGATAATTATAATTTGTTGCAATTATTACCTACTTATGATGACTTGTATTAAACGATTCAATTGCAAAAATGGTGATTTTCATTCAACCTTTGTCTTGATCCTTTCCTTTTAGCATGTTTATCTAGGTATTGAGCAACTTGGCTCCAGAGTGGCATTGGACTTTACGAGACGTCAAACCTGTTATCATTCAAACTTTATGTTTTCATATGTTATTTTGGGTCCTCTTGTGTGTATTAAAACTCTGATTAATACGAATGATAACTAAGTTTTCCAAAAACGTCTCTTTGAGCCATTTTCTTTGATTAGGATGTTCGATTCATGATGTAATACCCCAAATTAGATTCCGCTGCTATATGTCAAATATGGGGGTGTTATAGATTGGTATCTGAGCTGGTTTTTAGAGATTATAGGTTAAAACCTAAACTATTTTTCCCTCCATTTTTAAAGGATTTCATACAACCTTTCTAGTACATGTTACAAGTCTCCTAAGCATCACATTTAAACATTATTTCCCTCTATTTCAGCCCCTACTCGTCCTAAAAACCAAAACCCTAACCCAAAAACCCTAAACAACCCGTACACCTTAAACTAGTTTTAAACTAAAACCTAACCTAGCAACCACCCTTCTCCATGATACACCACCTTACCTACTATCTTGCTAAGCACCACCATGATTCACCACCTTGCCTACTACGTTGCTAAGCACCACCATGATTCACCACCTTGCTAGCCTTCTTTCACCTACTTGTCACCACCAAGCAACCACCCACACACCTTAGTCACCGCCTAGCTAGCACGCTACCACCTCCATCACCACCTTGGACTCCAAACAAAACCCTTGGCCACCACTCCAAGTAAACTTGGTCCCTACTCCATGTAAACTTGGCCACTACTCCTAAATCTACCCTATATATACACGAAAACGTACATGCACTTTCAATTCACCATCAAAACTTCATACTATTTTAAAATCATGTTCTAGCCATGCCATAGAAGAGAAGAAAGAAGGTTTAAGCTAAGTATAAGCCAAGATTTAACAAGAAAGGAGTCTTTGATTCATAACTTAAAGTGTTCGACCCATTTCATCAATTTTGACCCATTCAAGCTTTTGTAAGTCTTCACCTTGTTCTATAAGCTCTTGTATTGTTTTAGATTATATATAAACTGTAACAACCTGAGAATTTCCGTTCAGTAAATTAGTCATTTCCGTGTAGAAATTTGAATTTTTAAATGTTTCGTTTAGCCGGGAAGTTGTTTTGTTATTATCTAAAAATTGTCACCGGGAGCGAACCGGGACACCAAACGTTGTAGTATTTTGGCAATAGCCACGTTTTTATGTTTTTAAGCAATATTTAAAATTTCATAATTTTTCGTGATGCCGTTACTCGATTCGTTATTTACGTGCTACGCGCTTTAACCTATACTTAGTTATGCAAGCAAAAGGCCTTGGAAATTAATTCATCAACTAGCACTAGTGATCCTAGAATGTGGGAAATTATTTTTGGTCCCCCCTTTGGTCTTGTAACCGGCTATGCATGTGTAAACATGCATAGGATTCAAATTTGAACATTATTCCTAGACATGGTTGCATGAAACTTGGAAAAGGACTAGTACTAACTCCCTTTTGATTGGCGGATCGTTTTGGTCCCCCTTCCTTGTTCCCTAACCGACGGCACACACATGTATGTGTGTGTGTGTGTAAGTTTTACCTATAAACCCATTTGTTTCATCACTTCATTCTCATTCTTCACACACATACAAGTTTCATTTTCTCTTGCACTTCTCTCACTAGAAAAACACACATACATCTTCTTTCTTTTCTCTCATTGCCGAACCATCTCACACACCCAAATCCATTCATTTTTAATCTTTGATCAACCATTTGAAGATATATTGTTCGAGTTGATTGTTATTTCATCCGGGTATTTTATAAAACAACGTTTGGGTTGTTTTTTATTTTAATCATCTTTCGTCGTGTTTCTTTGTAAGTCATCTTTACTTTTCATAAATAAGTTGTACTTTTGCATTCGTATGATCATTCCGAACAAGGTGTACAAAGCGGATCGTTGTGAAAATCATTATCTATTTTTCTATAAAACTACAAGTCTTTAAGTTTAATCTTTTTGTTTACAAATGGAAGAACATAAAAAGTAGTTGTACTTTTGTGCATAAAAGTTCGTTGTGACTATGTTGATATATATATTGCTACTATTACGGCTATATCGATTATTTAAAGATTTATCGTATGTTGAGTTAAATATCGTTGGCGAAGAGATTAAGTTAGATGTTGGATTTGTTGTAAGCGTAAGTTGAATGTCGAAGAGGTTTAGGTTTAGAACGGATTTGTTGCGATATTTGAGGTGTTGTCGAAAATAGATCGGATATTCTTTCGAGTCAATAAAAGATGTACTTTGTAAAACGGATATTTTCACGAGTCGAGGTTGATAACCATTAGTCACTTGCGAGTGAATGCGAATATTGTGGATAGATCTATTGGGGTGACGACTCCCATTGGTGTACCCGTACATGGGGTAACTAAACGCACTATATTTGATAACAAAGGATAACTTTGACAAGTTACCTTTTCTTAAGGATAGTTGTTCCTTCAAGTCGTTAAATTGACTTCGGATGTTAATGTTTGGTTGCATGACCTTAAGGAAATAATACTGTTCTCCATGATAATTGTATTCGTTATAATTATTACCACTTATGATGACTTGTATTCAAACATTTCATTACAAACACTATGAATTTCACTCAACCATTGTGTTGATCCTTTTAGCATGTTTATCTCAGGTAATTGAGCAATCTATGGCATGGAGTGGCATTGGAATTGAGGGACGGTCCTAAACTTTTTTTTCATTCATATTTTGTGTTTATCATTGTTTTTTGGGAACATCCTTTTGTAAAACTCTGATATTGATATTGAATAAGAATCTAGATTTTCCTAAAATCGTCTCTTTTGAGTCGCTTTCTCCATTGATTTATGATCTGTTATTCATGATAGTAATACCCCAAATTAGATTTTTTCCGTTGCTATCTATATGTCAAATATGAGGGTTTCAGATTGTTATTATAAGAGTCACGGTTATAGAGAACCACACCGTTTAAACCTTAACTAATAAACTACTTTTGCAATCCAAAAAAGGTCCTCCGTGCCACTCGCATTTCTGGATAGTATGTAAATGACTACTTAAACTATTAGCTTAATTTATATAAATAACTTATGTTATTTACACTGGGTTATTACAAAGTTATGTCTTCATCCACCCACCCTATTATCGTGCCATCTGATTACGATGTTGAGGATGCTTTTTCCTCTACAACCACTCCTGACTATACTTTGGCTTCTCTGGACTATTTCCCAGCCTCACCGAGAAACACCTCTCCTGATCTTTCAGATGATTTATCTAAGTATCTTTTGGCCTCGCTAGCCATCTCACCTTTCCATAATGATCCGTATATGAAAGTTATGCAAGCATATAATGCTACTAATAATAAATAACCTATTCCACTACCACGAGCTCCTATTGCTCCACTAACTATTTTGCCTCCATCTCCAGTATTGCCACTATCACCAATGTTTGATCCCCAAGATTTCTTTATTCCCGAGGAGATTTTGCCACCTCATAAACGAGCATGTTTCCTATCATCTTCCTATACTAATCCTTCTGCTCCGCCTTAAGTATTTGAGATTGGAGAGAATTATCATGGTGCTTCAGACACGTCTTACGCACGCCATAAGAAACAGATCGAGACTATTTTGAATTACTTAGATGAGATTCGTCTTTCTTTTTAATTGATCTTTCAGAATGTGTATCGATTATCGGGGAGCATGAAATAAACCTCACCGTAAAGGAATCGTTACCCCCCAATACCGTATCGATGACTTATTCGACCAACTTCAAGGTTCGAGTGTTTACTCGAAGATTGAATTAAGATCAGGCTATCATCAACTGAGAGTCAGGGATGAAGATATTCCCAAGACTGATTTCAGAATAAGGTACGGACACTTATGATATTCATTTTAGTGATGCAATTTGGTTATACTAACGCGTTGTTAGTGTCATGGACCTCATGAACCGTGTGTGCAAACCATACTTGGATAAATTTATGATAGTGTTCATCGATGATATTCTCATCTACTCTCGTAACAAAAAAGAACATGCAAATCACTTGAGAATAATCCTGGAATTACTTAAAAAGGAGAAATTATATGTCAAGTTCTCAAAATGTTATTTCTGGATCAGTATCGTGCAATTTCTTAGGCACGTAATTGATAGTCCAGGAATTTACGTTGACCCCGCCAAGATTAAAGCAGTTAAGAATTGGGCATCTCCTACCACACCTACAGAAGTATGCCAATTCTGAGGACTCGCCGGCTATTATCGTAGATTTATCGAAGGTTTTTTAAAGATTGCAAAGTCTTTGACTGAATTAACCCAGAAAAACAAGAAGTATATCTGGGGAGAAAACCAAGAGTCAGCTTTCCAATTGCTAAAACAGAAACTTTGTGAAGCTCCAATCTTAGCATTACTAGAAGGAAACGATGACTTTGTCGTTTACTGTGATGCATCACATCAAGGTCTAGGAGCAGTGTTAATGCAAAGAGAAAAAGTTATTGCATATGAATCTCGACAACTTAAGCCTGATGAAGAAAACTATACTACACACGATCTCGAATTAGGAGCAGTTATGTTCGCTCTTAAAATTTAGAGACACTATCTGTATGGCACAAAGTGTACTGTGTTCACTGATCATAAAAGTCTTCAGCATATCCTTGATCAGAAAGAGTTGAACATGAGACAACGCCATTGGTTAGAATTGCTTGCAGATTATGATTGTGAGATTCGCTACCATTAAAAAGGCAAATGTTGTAGCAGATGCCTTAAGCAAAAAAAAATTTTAAATTTTTTTTTTTTTTTTAATAACAATAAACCGAAAGGGAAACAAATCAAAACACTACCGAGTTTAGAGCATTAGTATGACACGTCACTAAAATTACCATTACAAATCCTCGAAGCCCAAACCGAAGTGATCAAAGAAGAGAACATCAAAGCTGAGAACCTACAAGGAATGGACAAAGCATTTAAAGTACGTCCTAATGGAACTTGTTGTATCAAGAATTGAAGTTGGTTACCACTCTTTGGTAATTTGAGGAACTTAATCATGCATGAGTCCCATAAATCAAAGTATTCCATCCACCCAGGTTCTGACAAGATGTATCAGGATTTTAAAATAACATTCTATTGTGGCCTAAACTATGAAGGCAATCATCGCTGAATATGTCGGCAAGTGTTTGACATGATCTAGAGTTAAAGCAGAATGTCAAAAGCCATACGGCTTACTGATACAACTAGAGATTCCTACATGGAAATAGTAAAGAATAACGATGGACTTCATTATAAAACTACCCAAAACATCAAGCGGACATGACACAATTTGGGTCATTATAGACCGTCTTACCAAATTAGCACATTTAATCCCTACCAGAGAGATAGATAGTATGGAAACCCTTACAAGGTTGTATATAAAGGAAATCAGTCTCACGGCCATGGAGTGCTGATATCCATCAATCGGGATCGTGCACAGTATTTCAAATCCAATTTCTAGCCGTCAGTGCAGAATGCTTAGGGTACTCAATTAGACATGAGTACGGCATATCATCCCGAAACTGATGAATAAAGTGAAAGAACCATCCAAACACTTGAAGATATGCTTCGAGCCCGTATTATAGATTTTAGAAAAGGATGGGACACTTACCACTGGTAGAATTTTCTTACAATAACAATTACCATGCAAGTATTAAGGCGGCACCATTTGAGGCACTTTATGGCTGTGAAGTTGTCGATCACTGTTGCAGGGATCGAAGTTGGAGATGTTCAACTCACGGGACCAGAGATAATCCATGAAACCACCTAAAAGATAGTACAAATCCAACAACGCTTGCAAGCTGCAATAGATTAGAAAAGAAGTTACGCCAAAGTAAGGCAAAAGCCTTTGGAATTCAAAGTTGGAGATCGTGTTATGTTAAAAGTGTCACCTCGAAAAGATGTCATTCAATTCGGAAAACAAGGAAATCTTAACCCCCGGTACATTGGACCATTTAAGATCCTTAAAAGGGTCAGACCAGTGGCATACAAACTTGAGCTTCCTGAAGAACTCAGTACATTCCACATTTCTAATTTAAAGAAATGCATATCTGACAAATCTCTCGTCATTCCAATGAAAGAGCTTAGGCTCGATGACAAACTCAACTTTGTAGAAGAACCAGTGGAAATCATGAATTGAGAAGTCAAGCAAATAAGACAAAGTAGCTATTAATATAGTCAAGGTAAGATGGAACTCTAAAAGAGGACCACAATTTACGTGGGAACACGAAGATCAAATTCGTGCCAAGTATCCACATCTGTTTTCAAACATCACTTCAACATCCAACTAAATCTCGGGATGAGATTTCTTTAAGGTTGGGAGACTATAACAACTTACAATTTTCCTTTATGTAATTATCCATCTAGTAAATTAGATGCAATTTTCCTCAGTATAATTTCCATCTATTAAATTAGATGCAACCATTTTAATGGAAAGATTTTTTCTTTATTCCATCTTTATGCAACGCTAACTTGAATAACAAAGTAAACGTATCACGCAAACCTTCCAAGCCAAGTTCCATCAATGTTAATAGCAAGTAAACGTTATAATATGTCAATCAATATGTTTTAATCACCATACATTATCTATTTAACGTACTTTCCATAACGTTATATCAAAACGGACTTTAAACGTTAACGTTTATAACAAAACCTTAACTATATGTAATGTTTACATACAAACCAAAAGTACAATCTAATAAGGCATGTGTACAAGGTTACAATGCATAATATTTGAATTATATTTCCCTCCAAAACCCTAGTACAACTCTCTAAAACTCTAAGTATAACCCGGCAATGCACAACATTCAAAATATGCTTTTTCCCTCCATTTTTTTCTAAGGGATTTCGTACAACCTTTCTAGTACATGTTACAAGTCTCCTAAGCATCACATTTAAACATTATTTCCCTCCATCTTAGCCCCTACTTGTCCTAAAAACTAAAATCCTAACTCGAAAACCCTAAACAACCCGTATACCTTAAAACGAGTTGTTTTTAACTAAAACCTAACTAGCAACACCTTCTCCATGATGAACCACCTTGCTATATCTTGCTAAGCACCAACATGATTCACCACATGCCTATACCTTGCTAAGCACCCTCAATGATTCAACACCTTTGCTAGCCCTCCTTTAAATACTTATCACCTACCAAGCAAACCACCCACATACTTAGTCACCACCTAGCTCGCACCCTAACCACCTCTCATCACCACCTTGGACTCCAAGCTAAACCCTTGCTTAGCACTTCCAAGTAAACTTGGTCCCTACTCTATGTAAACTTGGCCACTACTCCTAAATTTACCTTTTATATACACGAAAACATACATACTTCTTCAATTCACCATCAAAACTTCATCTACACTTTAAAAATCATGTTCTGACATGCATAGACAGAAGAAGAAAGAAGGGTTTAATGCTAAGTAGAAGCCAAGATTTTAAAAAGGAAAGGGTCTTTGATTCATACTTTAAGTGTTCGACCCATTTCATCTTTTTGACCCATTCAAGTTTTTGTAAGTTTTACCTCGTTCAAGAGCTCTTGTATTGTTTTAGATTCATTTATAGCTCTATACATCCTAATGATCTCATCAGAAATCAGCCTTTATGCCCCAAAAGCTTACTAATTGGTTTCCTAACCAAACGCGCCTTTAAAACCCTAAAAGCTCTTTTTGTGAATCTAATAAGCTATAAGCTATAAGCTGTTGTAATAAGCTATTTCTATAAGCTCACTTATCACTTTTATAATCATTAAAACTTATCCTAAAAGCTCTAACCCATCGGGTTAATTTTTCTGAACCAAACATACCCATTTTGGATTTTTAAGCTCATAAGCTGCAAGCTCGTAAAACTTACTTATTTTAGCTTATAGTAATAAGCTATAAGCTGCAAAACTAAGTTGGATTTGAAAAATACAAAGTATATGATTTTTGGACTAGAAATGCAAAACATTTCATGCATAGGGGAATGTATTGTAACTTTGAATTTTATTTAATCTTTCAGACCAAAAATGTAAATATCCTAAAGTTAAACTTCAGGGGTTTGTTTTGCCATACTCTAAAGCTAAAGGTTTAATTGTTTAAAGATATAAAGTAAAAGGTTTAAAATTGTAAATTATTATTTACCTAAGGGTTTTATTTTCATTTCTTTCATATTCTCAAGGGTTATTAAGATGTAATATTTTATATAATTTTAAATATATATTTTAAAATTATAAGACTCAATTTTATTAAAACGTCACATTTGTCGTTATCCATGCGTCGATCGAAAACACTTATAAAACAATTATGTTTTATAGTTAACATTATTTTATCAGTTTCTGCTTTTTGAAGAAACTTAAAATGATAAAATCTTATCATTTAATCTATAACGTATCACGTTACTAGGGAGTTTCATGTGAGGGGTTTCATTTGGGTAGATGTTTTGACGAGTTGCTGGATTTACGATTTAAAGTGTCCTAGCTCCTCAAACGTTTACTACATGACCTCTGGATTATGATAGCCCGAACAGTGATACGATATTTTCACAAGTTATCAAACCAAAAACCGTTAAACTTTATGAAATAAAGTTTATAATATCATCAATCAAACTAAGACTTGACATATTACTCCAAGTTGTGTGACGAGGCCGTTTACTCCCATTTGAATTAAATTTCAAATCAATCAACTACCTTGATAAGGTGAGTTCATAATCCCACCTTTACATGTTTTCTAAATCCCGTGGGGAGATACATGCTATAAACCATGAATACAAGTATTTTACAACTATATGCTATCTTGATATGTTATTGCCTAAGTTTGCTTTCACTGCCAATATTTCTTAATCATGAACCATTAGTCACTTGCTTGTGAAAGTGAATATTGTGGATAGATCTATTGGGGGTGACGACTCCCGTTGGTGTACACGTACATGGGGTAACCAAACACACTATATTTGGGAACAAAGGATAACGTTGGCAAGTTACCTTTCCTTAGGACAGTTGTTCCTTCAAGTCGTTAAATTGACTTCGGATGTTAATGTTTGGTTGCATGGGCTTAGGGAAATAATACTGTTTTTTCCATGATAATTGTATTAGTTGCAATCATTACCACTTATGATGACTTGTATTCAAACATTTATTACAAACACTGTGAATTTCACTCAACCGTTGTGTTGACCCTTTTAGCATGTTTATCTCGGGTAATTGAGCAATCTATGGCACAGAGTGGCATTGGACTTGAGGACGTCCAAACTTGTTATCATTTAAACTTTTATGTTTTCATATGTATTTTGGGACCTCCTGTTTGTAAAACTCTGATATAATATTGAATGGTAACTAAATTTTCCAAAACATCTCTTTTGAGTCATTTTCTAGGATTATGACTGTTGATTCATGAAGTAATACCCCAAATTAGCTTATGCTGCTGTATGTCAAATATGGGGGTGTTATAGATTGGTGTCATGAGCCGCAGTTATAGAGAACAAGGTTTAAACCTTAACTATAACTACTTTTTTTCCATCCAAGAAAGTCCTCCGTGCCACTGCATTTCCTGAATAGTATGTAAAAGATACATAACTATTATATTAAATATAAATAACTTATGTTATTTCCACTAGGTTATTTCAGAAATATGTCTTCAAACACTTCTGACTATATCTACCCTATTATCCTCCCATCTGATGTCGATGTTGAGGATGCCTTTTTCCTCTACAACTACTCCTGACTATACTCCGGCTTCTCCGGACTATTTCCCAGCCTCACCGGGAACACCTCTCCTAATCCTTCAGATGATTTATCTAAGTATCTTTTGGCCTCGCTAGCCATCTTACCTTTCCACGATGATTCGTATATGAAGGTCATGCAAGCATATAATGCTACTAGTAATGAATCACCTATTCCTCCACCACAAGCTCCTATTGCTCCACCAACTGTTTTGCCTCCATCTCCAGTGTTACCACTATCACTAATGTTTGATCCCCAAGATTTCTTTCTTCCTGAAGAGATTTTTCCACCTCAGAAACGAGCCTGTTTCTTGTCATCTTCCTCTACTAATCCTTCTGCTCCACCTCAAGTATTTGAGATTGGATAGAATTATCATGGCACTCCAGACACGTCTTACGCACGCCATTAGAAACAGATTGAGACTATTTTGAATCACTTAGATGAGATCCGTCTTTCTTTTTAATTGATATTTCAGAATGTGTATCGATTATTGGGAGCTGAATAAACTCACCGTAAAGAATCATTACCCATTACCCAGGATCGATGATTTATTCGACCAACTTCAAGGTTCGAGTATTTACTCAAAAGTTAACTTGAGATTAGTTTATCACCAACTGAGAGTCAGGGATGAAGATATTCCCAAGACTGCTTTTAGAACAAGATACAGACACTATGAATTCCAAGTGATGCCATTGGGTTTAACTAACGCGCCTGTTGTATTCATGGATCTCATAAACCGTGTGTAAACCATACTTGGATAAATTTGTGATAGTGTCAGCGATATATTCTCATCTACTCCCGTAAAAAAGAAGAACACGCAGATCACCTGAGAATAATCTTGAAACTACTCAAAAATGAGAAATTGTATGCCAAGTTCTCCAAGTGTGATTTCTGGATCAATATCATGCAGTTTCTTGGGCACGTGATTGACAGTCAAGGAATTCACGTTGACCCCGCCGAGATTGAAGCAGTTAAGAATTGGGCATCTCCTACCACACCCACAGAAGTACGCCATTTCTTATGACTTGTTGGTTACTATCAGAGATTTATAAAAAAAATCAAAAATTACAAAGTCTTTGACTGAATTAACCCAGAAAAACAAGAAGTATATCTTTTTTTTATTTTTTTTCCCCCCCCCCCCCCCCCCCCCCCCCCCTATTTTTTTTTTTTAATTTTTATTTAATTTTTTTTTTTTTTTTTTTTTAATTTTTTTTTTTTTTTGTTATTTCTTATGGTGAGTAAGACCAAGAGTTCGCTTTCAATTGCTAAAACAGAAACTTTGTGAAGCTCTAATCTTAGCATTACCAAAAGGAAACGATGACTTTGTTGTTTACTATGATGCATCACATCAAGGTCTAGGAGCAGTATTAATGAAAAGAGAAAAAGTTATTGCATATGCATCCCGACGACTCAAGCCTCATGAAGAAAACTATACCACACATGACCTTGAATTACGAGCAGTAGTGTTCGCTCTTAAAATTTGGAGACACTATCTGTATGGAACAAAGTGTACTGTATTCACTGATCATAAAAGTGTTCAGCATATCCTTGATCAGAAAGAGTTGAACATAAGACAACGCCGTTGGTTAGAATTGCTTGCAGATTACGATTGTGAGATTCGCTACCATCCTGGAAAGACAAATGTTGTAGCAGATGCCTTAAGCCGAAATGAACGAATCAAACCACTCCGAGTTAGAGCATTAGTCATAACCCTTTACCCAAAATTACCATCACAAATCCTCGAAGCCCAAACTGAGGCGATCAAAGAAGAGAACATCAAAGCTGAGAACCTACGAGGAGTGGACAAGGCATTTGAAGTACATCCTGATGGAACCCGATGTATCAAGAATCAAAGTTGGTTACCACTCTTTGGTAATTTGAGAAACTTGATCATGCATGAATATCATAAATCAAAGTATTCCATTCACCCAGGTTCTAACAAAATGTATCAGGATTTAAAGAAACACTATTGGTGGCCTAACATGAAGGCGATCATCGCAGAATATGTTGTCAAGTGTTTGACATGCTCTAGAATTAAAGCAGAATGTTAGAAGCCATCCGGATTACTGATACAACCAGAGATTCCTACATGGAAATGGGAAAGAATAACGATGGACTTCGTTACCAAACTACCTAAAACATCAAGCAGACATGACACAATTTGGGTCATTGTAGATCGCCTTACAAAATCAGCACATTTCATCCCCACCAGAGCAACAGATAGTATAGAAACCCTTACAAGGTTATATATAAAGGAAATAGTCTCACGGCATGGAGTGCCGATATCTATCATCTCAGATTGTGACAGTCATTTCACATCCAGATTCTGGCAATCATTGAAGAATGCTTTGGGTACTTAATTAGACATAAGTACGGTATATCATCCCAAAACTGATGAACAAAGTGAAAGAACCATCCAAAATACTTGAAGATATGCTTCGAGCCTATGTTATAGATTTTGGAAAAGGATGGGAAAGACACTTACCACTGGTAGAATTTTCTTACAATAACAGTTACCATGCCAGTATTAAGGCAACACCATTCGAAGAACTTTATGGTCAAAAGTGTCGATCACCTATATGTTGGGCCGAAGTTGGAGTTGTTCAACTCACAGGACCAGAGATAATCCATGAAACTACCAAAAAGATAGTGCAAATTCGACAACACTTGCAAGCTGCAAGAGACCGACAAAGGAGTTATGCCAACGTAAGGCGAAAGCCTTTGGAATTCCAAGTTGGAGATCATGTTATGTTGAAAGTGTCATCTCAAAAAGGTGTCATTCGATTCAGAAAGCGAGGAAAGCTTAACCCCCGGTACATTAGACCATTCAAGATCCTTAAAAGGGCCGGCCCAGTGGCATACAAACTTGAGCTTCCTGAAGAACTCAGTAGTATCCACAGTACATTCTACGTTTCTAATTTAAATAAATGCCTATGTGACGAATCCCTCGTAATTCCAATGAAAGAGCTTCGGCTCGATGACAAACTTAACTTTGTGGAAGAACCAATAGAAATTATGGATCGAGAAGTCAAGCAACTAAGACAAAGTCGAATCCCTATAGTCAAAGTAAGATGGAACTCTAAAAGAGGACCAGAATTTACGTAGGAATGCGAAGATCAAATTCATGCCAAGTATCAACATTTATTTTCAAACATCACTCCAACGTCCAATAAAATCTCGGGACGAGATTTCTTTTAAGGTTAGGAGACTATAACAACCCACAATTTTCCTCTATGTAATTATCCATCTATTAAACTAGATGCAATGTTCCTCAGTGTAATTTCCATCTATTAAATTAGATGCAACCATTTTCATGGAACGATTTTTTCTTTATTCCATCTTTATGCAACGTAACTTGCATAACAAAAGTAAACGTACTCACGCAACCTACCAATGACAATTCCATCAATGTTTATAGCAAGTAAACATTATAATATGTTAAGCAATATGTTTTAATTATCACACATTATCGATTTAACGTACTTTCCATAACGTTATATCAAAACAGACTTTAAACGTTAACGTTTATAACAAAACCTTAACTATATGTAATGTTTACATACAAACCAAAAGTACAATCTAATAAGGCATGTGTACAAGGTTACAATGCATAATATTTGAATTATATTTCCCTCCAAATCCTTAGTACAACTCTCTAAAACTCTAAGTACAACCCGGCAATGCACAACATTCAAAATATGCTTTTCCCTCTATTTTTTTCTAAGGGATTTAGTAAAACCTTTCTAATACATGTTACAAGTCTCCTAAGCATCACATTTAAACATTCTTTCCCTCCATTTTAGCCCCTACTCGTCCTAAAAAACAAAACCCTAACCCGAAAACCCTAAACAACCCGTACACCTTAAACTAGTTTTAAACTAAAACCTAACCTAGCAACCACCCTTCTCCATGATTCACCACCTTGCCTACTACGTTGCTAAGCACCACCATGATTCACCACCTTGCTTGCCTTCTTTCACCTACTTGTCACCACCAAGCAACCACCCACACACCTTAGTCACCACCTAGCTAGCACCCTACCACCTCCATCACCACCTTGGACTCTAAGCAAAACCCTTGGCCACCACTCCAAGTAAACTTGGTCCCTACTCCATGTAAACTTGGCTACTACTCCTAAATTTACCATATATATACACAAAAACATACATATACTTTCAATTTACCATCAAAACTTCATCCTACTTTAAAATCATGTTCTAGCCATGCCATAGAAGAGAAGAAAGAAGGTTTAAGCTAAGTAGAAGCCAAGATTTAAGAAGAAAGGAGTCTTTGATTCATAACTTAAAGTGTTCGACCTATTTCATCAATTTTGACCCAGTTAAGCTTTTGTAAGTCTTCACCTTGTTCTATAAGCTCTTGTATTTTTTTTGATTATATATAAGCTCCTATACATCCTTATGATCTTATGAAATCAGCCCTTAAACCCTAAAGCTTACTTATTTAGTTTTCCAAAACCAAACGCACTCTAAAAACCCTAAAAGCTCTTTTTGTGTATCTAACAAGCTATAAGCCATAAGATATTATAATAAGCTATTTCAATAAGCTCATTTATCATTTCTATAGGCTTTAAAACTAATCTTAAAGCCTTAAACCCATCGGGTTAATCTTTTTAAACCAAACGAACCCGTTTTGGATTTTTAAGTCAATAAGCTCTTTTGATAAGCTATAAGCTCGTAAAAGTTACTTATTTTAGCTTATAGTAATAAGCTATAAGCTGAAAATCCATTTCTAAATCAAAAATATCAATATTATGATTTTTGGACTTAATTCGCAAATGTTTTCATGTAAAGGGGTATATATTGTTAATTCTTGAAACATATACTAGAGGGGCTGAAAATGTAATTTTCCTAAAGTTATAACTCCAATGGGTTGTTTTTCCATTCTTTAAAGTTAAGGGTTTAAAGGTGTTAAAAGTTATATTAAAAGGATTAACTTTGTATATATATATATATATAAACCAAGGGTATATATTGTCATTTTACATTCTTAAAGGTTTAAATGTAATATTTTTATATTAAATATAAAAAATATATTTAAATATTATAAGACTTGGTTTTATTAAAACTCGACACATTTGTCGTTATCATTCATCGATCGAAACTCTATAAAACAATTATGTTATAAATATAACATAATTTATCATCCACTAGCTTTTGAAGAAACTTAAAATGATAAAATCTTATCATTTAATATAATGTATCACGTTACTAGGGAGTTTCATGTGAGGGGTTTCATTTGGGTAGACGTTTTAACGAGTTGCTGGATTTACAATTTAAAGTGTCCTAGCTCCTCAAACGTTTACTACATGACCTCTGGATTATGATAGCCCGAACATTGATATGATATTTTTACAAGTTATCAAACCAAAAACCGTTAAACTTTATGAAATAAAGTTTGTAATATCATCAATCAAACTAAGACTTGACATATTACTCCAGGTTACGTGACGAGGCCGTTTACTCCCATTTGAATTAAATTTCAAATCAATCAACTACCTTGATAAGGTGAGTTCATAGTCTCACCTTTACATGTTTTCTAAATCCCGTAGGGAGATACATGCAATAAACCATGAATACAAGTTTTTTACAACTATATGTTGTCCTGATATGTTATTGCCTAAGTTTGTTTTCACTGCCAATATTTCTTAATCATGAACCATTAGTCACTTGCGAGTGAACGTGAATATTATGGATAGATCTATTGGGGGTGACGACTCCCGTTGGTGTACCCGTACATGGGCTAACCAAACGCACTATATTTGAGAACAAATGATAACTTTGGCAAGTTACCTTTCCTTAAGGAAAGTTGTTCCTTCAAGTCGTTAAATTGGCTTCGAATGTTAATGTTTGGTTGCATGAGCTTAGGGCAATAATACTATTTTCCATGATAATTGTATTTGTTGCAATTATTACCACTTATGATGACTTGTATTCAAACATTTCATTACAAACACTGTGAATTTCACTCAACCGTTGTGTTGACCCTTTTAGCATGTTTATTTCTAGTAATTGAGCAATCTATGGCACGGAGTAGCATTGGACTTGAGGACGTCCAAACATGTTATGATTCAAACTTTTATGTTCTCGTATGTATTTTGGGACCTCCTGTTTGTAAAACTGTAATATAATATTGAATGATAATTAATTTTCTAAGACATCTCTTTTAAGTCTATGATTATGACTGTTGATTCATGAAGTAATACCCCAAATTAGCTTCCGCTGCTATATGTCAAATATGGGGGTGTTACAAATGCCACCATGCACTGTCAAAGTATTCAAACCAACAACTATGTTATTAATATAGGTGATAAAACTTAGAGGTATTCAAAAGATCTTCTTTTCGCCTAATATCTTTATTTATAGTAAGAACCTCAGAATCTGTTAACTAATCACATGAAGCCAGTTAGAGTCCCAATGGCAGCTGAAAATAGCTACAAGAAACATGTTAAGTATTAAAGGTGGAAAAATGGACGGATTAGATAAAGAGTCAAAGCTGGTAAGGTATGGGTCGAAATGTGTCGGGTTGACCCATAAGTATAGCGTCTAATTTGAGATAAAACATAACCTATTCATAAGTTAATGGGTTCAAAGTGCCACCCCTATTAAGTAGCTATTGTACATGTTTATCAGCAAGAGATGTTGCAACTTTGTCCATCCATATCCTTGATGCCAAAAATCCAGGACATGCATACAATTTGGATAACAAATTTAATTTAGTTTAACTGAACAATAATAATATTCAGTGTAATAAACAACACTTGTATAAGGTACTCCTTTTGCCTCCATCACCGATTGAAGTGTACCATCTTCACCAATGCCACCATGCACTATCAAAGTATTCAAAACAACAACTATGTTATTAATACTCAATCAAAGTCAATATAGGTGATAAAACTTTACGTCAAAATCACGATATCCATATATCTAAAACTTTCCGCAAATGTTTCTTAAAAAAATTAATCATTTTTGCAAACCTGCAATAAAAACCGTTGCTTGAACTTCTTTTGCCAGGTTTATCCATTTTTCTAATGTGAATTTTATTGCTGGTTCATCAGATATGTCAAAACCTGTGAACCAGTTGTGATTGTTTAAACCTTTGGATAGTTCATCCATCACTTGCCTCCTCAATTGATAAGTTAGTGTAGCACGAGCAGGTTCAAGTGCCTCCGTGCAAGCATCAAGAACTTCTTCTGTTGTATGTCTTACGGTTTGTGACATGCACGCCCACATGTTACTCTATCTTCATTTTTATGGTTTGTGACATTCCCTTTCTTCAATTGCATTCTCTTATTAGGTTTTTAAAATTATCGTGCCAATGTTATTTTTCAGTTTCATGTATAAATCAAAAAACTTGGTTAGTAAAAAAAGTAAAAGAAGAAATCTAACTGAATCGGGCTTTAGAGGAATATTTAATCAAGATGCTTACCTTAGTAAATCTAGAAAAAAAGTCAAATCCATGCCAAAAACACATACAAAAGAAAAGAAAACAGTAATCGGGTTATAGGTCATTGTAAAACAAAAACAAAAAACAAACTCTTACATTATGACAGAAAAAAGGGTTTACCACGTCACACAGTTGAATTATAGTTTAAGAAATTAAGGTTTATATGATTCTTAATCAATTAGATTATTATGAAAATCAAGAATGAATATGAATAACTGAAAACAAATAACATAACATACATTGGATCGTTCTTTTCTGAAACAAAGTCTAACTCGTAAAACTAATCATTTATTTCATGCGCCTACTGGTTATAAATCAAACACAAATCAACTAATAACCTGTTACAGTATATTAAACTAACAAGATAATGAAGGGCCTAATAATAAATCATAAAGCATGATTGATTTTTTTGTTTACCTGACGCTTGGGAAGACAAAGCAACAATTAAGAAGAATAATATGCAAACCAAACTGGTAGAACATAAATCAAAGCTAAAACTTCATAAAACTTTGATAATTGCACTCTCAGTAATAACAAGCATACGTAGACTTGGATATATAATGATCCAAATTAATTGATAGCCTTTGTATTATAAGTGTGCAAATTAATATTTTGAAACCTTCTTATTGTTGTATTCGTGATCTGATCTTTTTAGTGGTTTGTAAACACAAGAGCTTAGAAGATTACCTGCTGATATGGGTGAAAAGAGATTGAAGCAAGGAGAGACCAAATGTAGGTTATGTATATGTCGATATAGTTTATACATTTTCATTAATATGCATATAATTAGGGAGTATATCTTCATTAGGGAGTATATCTTGATATATTTTTGAAAATCAAAATATATCAACATGGTTTATTATTATTGTTTTCAATAGTAGAACATAAATGGTGGCTTGGCTAAGTTGGTTAAGGTCATTGCATGTTAACCATAGGTCACGAGCTCAAACCTTGCCATGGAGTAAATTTTTAACATAATTTCAAAATTTATTTAAATTATTAAATTATGAGTGTCATGTCATCGTTGAGGTGACATTCCATGTCATGTGTGTGTCATGTCATTGTTGAGGTAGAATACAGTCACTAAATTATATTTATACACTCATAATTAGCGACATTTGACTTTTTTCGCCACGTCATAATGCCATGTCATCTTGGTTGCCATGTCATTAACTTTTTATTTACTTTTTAACATAAATTTTAAGATAATGTCATGTCATCATGCAATCCATGTCATCACTATTTTTTCTTTATTTTTTCAAAATATTTAAATTATAGTCATTTAAGATAAAATTTGGTTTTTTAAAACTTTTTTTTATAAAATTCATTTTTATTAAAAATGTCATTAAATAGATTTGAACAATGCCATTCAATAGATTTGAACCTTAGACCTTTGTGGTATTAACAAACCACATAACCACTAGACTAGATGGTTTTTTGGTTTATATCTTGCAACTTAAAATATATAACCTAATGCAAAAAAGAAATACAAAAACAATTGCTTCTAATCTAATAATTTAAAAATCCATTCGACTCATATTATGGTAACTCATATCAATCCTTTATTCTTTTTATTGTGCCTTCAAAAAACACAGATTTGTGACTTCTCCAAGATAAACCCTAATATTATTCATTTATTCGTATATACATATATGATAAAACCGAAGGCTTCATAGTGGTTCTTTATACTTATTACTTTTGTTGTTGCTACAGCCTACTTTAAGACAAATAATCAGACAAAGATTAAGCGATGGAAAGAAGGTAAACTTTTGATATCATGGATCATCTGATCTACGCATATGTGTGTGCATTTATTTTTGATATTAATCTTCTTATAACTATAGGATGGATATGTTTGGTTTATATTTTTTGCTCAATAAGATAGGATATCACATGCTTGTTGGCTTCAGACTGCAAAGGACACAGACCTTCAGATTCGGAAGATAAAACAAGAAGAATTATGAGCATATACCTACCTTATCCGTGTATCTTGAGTACCTTTTCTTATAACAAAGCGACAAATTTTCACTCTTTCAGGGGTCGATATCATTAAGCATGTCAATATATCAGACACTCTTCTGTTTCATCGATTTAATTTCTAAATATAACTGGTCCAGGTTGTTAAAGTGTGATCAGGTACATTGGTATCATTGCTTAAATATTTATTTGTATTTTTTATATAGATATCATTTGTTATTTGTCGGAACCCAATATCACCTTCACTTCATACTTGAATAAGAAAAATAAGATAAGAAGGATGGAAGAATTTTAAAGAGAGAAACAAGAGAGAGAAAGTAGAGAGAAAATAAGAGATGGTTGATTACACAAGTAAAAAATACAAATGAGACCAACACCCTATCCACACTTAGAGAGGGTATTTATACTTGCACCATGAGGCTTTCATGCCTATGGGCTTTCTATGGGCCGGGATCGAGATTACTTGGAATTACTTTGGGTTTTAGCCCATAACATGTGACCGGTTAGATTACATAAATGAGTCCGATACCCGTAACTAGCCTATTACAATATATATTAAATAAAGACGGAAGCTTCCTCGTTGAGTGACCAAGCTTTCTTGTTCGACTAAATATTTTGAGGCTAACACTCTCCCTCAAAGCGAGGTCTTGAACCTTAAAACGAGCTTCCTTGTTTGACTCGATATTTTAAGGCTAACAATCTCCCCCGAAACTTGGTTTCTAAAAAATTCTGAGCTTCCATGTTCACAGTCATAACATAGTCTTGGATTTCTTGAGATTGCTTTGACATTGAGTTCTTGAGTCTTGTTCTTGGTCTTTATCTTTGTTTTAGGCTTGTTCCTTCATGCTTTGTGATCTTTGATCTTGAGCCTTTTCTTTTTGACTTTGTCTTTAATTCCGAGATCTTTAAATCTTTCCTTGTTTGTCTTTATCGTCTTTGCCATCTTGCGATCTTGTGTCTTTGACCAACATGCTCATACTATGCATCATCTTGAAAGCTTTCTAATAATCTCCCCTGAAGCTTGGTTTCTGAGGAGTTATCTTTAACATCAGAGTTTGCGGAAGTCTTTGTCTTTAATACTTGAGCTTTCTTGATACTTGAATCTTGATGCTTATAGTATGTCTATGTAGTTTGAGAATGAGCATGTGGTAGTGAATCCGACTCAGCTGGAATGAGGTGTCTCCATCTCCATCTTTATATGAATCCTGAAATAAAACAGTCAGCAATAAAGCTTGTGGACGAATATGGCTTTGTCATTCGCCCAGATTTGGTTAGATTAACCTCCGGTTCCATAAGACCGTTTTACAGTATAAATATTATACCTGTGATCAGGTAGATTCAAAGAATCTCCTTGATAGGGTTTCCAGCTCAAAGCGTAGGATCTTCTAACACAGATGTATTAGATTTACCATACTTGCTAGTTCTCATTACCGGAACGTCTCAAAGCAGACAACACGGTAAGAGTGAATCAGATAGTTACTATCTTTCTGATTAAGCCGTTAATTCATTTACTGGAGCAAGTTTGATTCACATATAATCGCACCATAATTTCTTTTTAGTTGACACAAGTTTGATTCATATAGAATCGCGCAAGTCACCTACCAAGAGCTTGTATGATGATGGCTCAAGCAGGATTTCCTTCTTCATTGTGAATACATTAGTATCAATCGGATGTTCTGGCAAAATCATAAGGATAATGCGTAGGACTCTTGTTAACAACTTGTGAACTTATTGATGTTCAACAAGTGTTTGTAATGGAATGTGTCCTAATGAGATTTATTTTATTGATCTCTTACCTCTAGACTCGATTAATGCGTTTTGGTTTTAGTATTCGGAGGCTGAAGCAGACTGCCACCTATTCAATATTAACTAACTTAGAGTGAGAAAGTCAATAGAAGTCGTGTGTATCTCCGTGACAAATGAGACAAGTTTCTGTTGAGAGAAACCCGAATGGCTGGGGAGGGTTGTGCATTGCATCACTGGGTCCATGACGGCTTTCTTCAATACCAACAATCATCTTTGTGATTTTGGTAGATTATGTATTGACCCAGTTTCTGCCTAAGTTGTGTGGAGGGCTGCTTTGTTTTCACCCTTTATCCATACATTTCTTTTTAATTCTTCAACCCCTTCAATGCTTACCAAGACGTCATTACTAACACCTTGTTGTGATTGTTCCAGTGTTAGCTCAATCTTAGTCGGCATTATTCCCTTATACTCATTCATCTCCAATCATACCTAAGGACTGCTATTTCTAACTATGGAGTGTCCTTGGGTAGATCCCTCCGGTTCTGGTTGGATCATAGGACTAATACCTAACCTAACCACCTTATGACTTCAGAATCGTCGTGAAATTAAGATGTTGTTGGGTATGAGATCGTAACCATAAAACCTTTTTCGAAGAGCACATTTTGAGTCGATTAGATCACTTATTATTTTCAAGATCACATTTTAATTACATTTCTCCCCTTATTTTAAATACTAATACACTTAGTTTTTGAAATACCCGGTGATTAAAATTTGATTTGAAAATTCTGTGGGGAGAAATTTATTGCAGCATGAGTTATGTGGAACTGTTTTTTCTTGCTCCCACTCAATTTCACATATATGACACCAATTGAGAGAATAGGATTATGACTTTGTAAATTCCATGGGAAATTGAGTTTGAGCTACTTGTATATGTTTTAACAAAATGAGTGTTTAAATATTATTAACATTTAAACATTTTTCATTTGTTAAAACATTTTTTAAAATGTTTTAGACACACAAAATAGACATGTGATTATGTGCCTAAACGCATTAAAACTTGGTTTTAAACGCCCCCCCTCAAAAATTGATTCACTTATAAAAATGATTCGACTTTTGAAATATGCATGAGGAGGGAGTGTCGAACACGCAATTTTGAAAGATTTTGAAGAACCTTTTAAGAAATTCTTAAAAAATTATGTTCAACGTGTTTTCAAAAAACCAATGTTACTTGAGCTCAAAAGACTTTGAATGTCTTTTGAATTGACTTTTTATGTCAGCTCAAGTCCTAGAAGTTGTTATCTTCTTGTTGTGAGGATAAATGTACATGATTGCACACTTTCCTTTATTTGAGGACCGGGTTGTTATCTATCATTTAATAACAAGTCATTGACTTGAGCTACAAAACTTTGAATGTTTTGTTGAAGGGTTAATATACAAAGAAGTTACTATACTTTCCCAAAAAATTCGCCTAAGTTACTCAACTTTCATTTCGTTCATCCAAGTTACTAATGTATACGGGTTTATTTAATATGTTACTAAACTTTCTAAAACTTGTTATTCTAGTTACTACTTGGATGGGTTACCGGCTAGAAGGAAATTAATGGTGTCCACGTCGGATGAAGTCATTACAACTCAGCATTTGACTATTCAACTATTAACACCACCACCACTTCTCTTTCCCAACACTTATTTACATCTCAAAAATTAGGGTTTGAAAACCCTTTTCCCCCAAATCTAAATATCTCATACATCATCTAAATATCTCATACATCAATGGTTGCCCTTTGTGGGTGTGGTGAATTAGCAAGGTGTCGAACGTCATAGACACAAAATAACCCCGCTCGAAGATTTCTTGGTTGCCCCAATTTCATGGATCCCACAAGAAATTGCAACATTTAGGAGGGTGATGTTGACTACAAATCGATGGTATCAAGCACGGATGTATGAGCTTCATTTCAATTTGACAAATGCACAAAATGAGATTATTCAGTTGAACAATCAAAACTCAAGGAATGTCTTTTACAATAAGTTGTTGATTGTGCTGCTGTTGCCATATATTGTGTCTAGGTTATTTGTTTTTTTTTTTTTTTTTTTTTTTTTTTTTTTTTTTTTCTTTTTTTTTTTTTTTTTTTTTTATCTAGTTTTGTGGTGTAGTTATGATGTGTTTTGGTTATTTACGAAGTGTTTGTTTTTTAGTTTAGGCCATTATCAGTTTGTTTAGCCATTATCAGTTAATTAGGTTAGTGGCAATCCTGTTTGTAAAAATATGTATATTCTAATGAAGTTTATGTTATTGTAAAGTTTGTCCTTTTTTCCCCCCTTTACTGTCAAAAACACTATAACACAGATTCAACACATGATAATATAAACATGATCCATACATGGATTCACCATTCATTACATAAAGTTGCCCATATGAAGCAAAATAGGGCAATGTTAACACAATTAATTAGTAAGTTCCATCCTAAAGAGACAAGTTCTAATGGTAAATATACCACTGACATAAGACCATAATGGCAGATATACAAAATTGCCTAATATATTTGGCAAGCCATTTTCAAGTTATACTAAGAACTATTCTAAGACCATAGCATCATCAGGTGTTAACCCTGGACCAGGTTGTGGTGGTTTCTTGAAAAGAATTTGCTTGATCCTTTCTGACTCCCTCCTCCTTATCACTGGGTTCCTCCTCCTTATCACTAGTTGTTCATGTTCTACTTCTTCAGGTTCAGCTTGTTTAGGTTCAACTTCTTCAGGTTCAGGTTCTACAATATCAGGCATTGGTTGGGAACTAGTGTTTGGAATTTCATCAGCTTGGTTTTGGGTCAACAAATCAGCTGGAGTACCTTCATATGGCCATGCAGGTACTGGTATAACCATTTGAAACATTCTGGTGTACCTTAAAAAATTAGCTTCAATATCATGATTAAATAAAATATATTTACTAAACAAAAATAATAACAAAGAATAGATCTTACCCCCAACATTGGCTCTCCATCAATTGGATCCCAACTCACCCCAAATCCTATTGGTCTTATTCCATGTGGGTATGCAGAAGATTTTGATCCATCTCCTCTACCCCTACTCCTCACTGTTTTACCATTTATTGTCTTAAACACAAAACCTCCACATACAGAATCTCCCACATGAGACACACTTGTTGGTGTCCTAACCCTTGCAGACCCATCCCTTGTTGGTGTCCTATAACTTGCAGACCCATCTCTTGTTGGTGTCCTAAAACTTGCAGACATTTCCTTTGTTGGTGTACTACCACTAGCAGACCATCCCCTTGTAGACCCACCCTTTACAGACCCACCTCTTGTAGACCCTCCCCTTGTAGACCCTCCCCTTGCAGACCCTCCTCTTGCAGACCCTCCCCTTGCAGACCCTCCTCTTGCAGACCCTCCCCTTGCAGACCCTCCCCTTGCAGACCCTCCCCTTGTCCTCACACCACCACTTGCAGACCCTCCACTTGCATTATCAGTTGGAGTTGGTGTTGTATGACACCCTCTTTTGTTGTGTCCTTTCCCTCCACAAGTTTTACAATGGATCACTAGACCCTTTTGTTCTATTCCCATCACCTTCACTTGCATCCATCTGTCTTTTGTGTGGTGGCCTTCCTGGCATTCTCCTTTTGATTGGAGGTAATGGTTTTTGGTATTGAGTAGTAGGCCACTGACCCATGCCATTCATTCCCTCAATGTAATGATTATAAGCAGCAACAAACATGTCCTTCTTATACCAATTAGACACATATTCTTTTGGATCTCTGTGTAAGAAGTAAATGGCAGCTAAAGCATGTTGACAAGGAATACCAGATAGTTGCCAAGCCCTACAAGTGCAAGTCCTTAATCTTTTATCTACTTTAAATCCTTCAAAACCATTCCTTACTTCAAATCTGCTCTCACCACTAGGAATGACTTTCCAGTGTCTACAAGAAAGTGTAATTAAAAATAAAGTGTAAGGATTTAGAAAGACCTTAGTGATGATGTATAGGATGTAAAATGAATGCTAAACCCGTGTTTAGACTTAAATCCAAGCTTTCAAGCTTATAACCCTAGATTAGGTTTCCAAAACCCTAATCTTTACTTTTTCTTCTTAATACTTGCAAATGGTGATCCAAGGCTTGTAAACACCTTAGAATACCTTAAGTATGTTGTGTATAGGGTTGTATAATCTTAGAAAATCAAAGTATGGATTTAGTTTGGCAAGGGTTTTGTGCCGTGGGTTTTAGTGTATAAAAGAGAGAAAGAAAATGAAATTTTCAAGTATAAGAGTATGAAAATTTTACTCATGCATGCATGCCTATTTATAGTAAAAATATCTCCCTAACTTAACCATGGTTACTTTCTAACCCTAGGTTAAAGTTAACTTAACAAGTTGGTAAAAGGTGTAAGAGATCTTTTATAAAATATCTAGATATTAAGAAAAGTTTGAAAAGTCTTGGTCTCATTATATAAATTTCGGCATATATATATATATAAGATGTAATTTTTGATTATTTTGAGTATTGGGTATAATCGTGGGTATTCGTTTAGGCGTAGATAGGTTTTAGAACTTCCGGGTATGCCTAAACGCATTTTATCGTAAAACGTAAGCATTTTACGTAACCAATAAAAATAAGATGAACAAAGTTATTAATTATCCTCATAATAATCATATAACACTTGCTTGATGTAAACATTTAATTGTTTAATGCCCGTTTACATTGTATGATCATTTTCAGTCTACGCGATTTAGCTTAACGATTAAAATTAAAAGTGAATGCGTACGAGAAAAAAAATAAATAGTTAAATTAAATAGTATTGTAAATGACCTGAAAATACGGAATGTTACATAAAACCTACTGAAATAGTTCTTTCCATCAGGCATTGGGTCAACACTCATCTAACAAGTAGAACCTGGATTAGAATTAAGTATCTCACTAGCATATGACCGCAACATTCCATATTGATCCTCTAAACAAGTCTCAAACTGCTTTAAAGCTTTAATCTTTCCCCTTCTAGCTTGACTGATACTGACCTTGCATTTATATTTCTTTAAAATCAAATCAATAATCTCCCTTACCTTGATTGATCATGATCTTTTTGGCATAATTTCTAGCAATCCAGTTACTTGTGATTAAGGTCCCAAACTCAAAAGTCCTAGCACATGCATGTTTATCAGTCAATGTTTTTATTTGAAAAGACTTCTCATTTTGCATCCAAGATGCCCACAATCTAAATGGACATTTCCTATCCATATTATCTCTAGAACATTTAGCCACAAACCTCCTAGGGTTATTCACATCATAATATAGCTGATAACCATTACCCAATGCATAAAATGTCAATGCTCTTTTAAGTTGATCAGGTGACTCATACTTTTCACCTAATTGTGGTCTCATTAACTTCCATTTTATACTAGGATCATGAATTGGCCACTGATCCCCTAAGTTATCATTATCATTTGCACTTTGATCACTAATAGCTACATCTTTTTCAACATACTCATCACTAGGTAACCCTTTGTATATTCTACTCAGAAGGTTCTCATCAAACATTTTTGAAGCTTTTCTTCTAGGTGCAGGGTCTGGTTTACTAGTCCTAGCAACAAAAACCTCTTCTTCACCCTCAGACAAATGATCAACCGATGCAGTGTCACTCTCTTCAGAACTATTATAGTCAAAAATATTGTAGTCATCCTCTAAATCACTCTCAGTGTCTACATTTTGTTGACTAGTGATGGCAGTGGCATCATGTAAATCAAACACAGAATGAGACACATATATATGTAATACATAGTAACTTTTTGTACCACATTCAATACATTCAACTAAGTCAGCATCATTCTTTAAGGGTTTCAATCCTAACTCGAAATCTAAACCAGACACATGATAAAATATCTGTTTGATATCACTTGAACATTCAGATACTAAAAGTTTCACAAACCCAACATAGCCCATTGTAACAAGATCAACATTTGGGATTTCAGATAAAATTTCAAAGTTATAAGAAAAATGGTCTCTTACAAACACGCCACCACGATGAAATTTTATCAGAAAAGTGGATGAAGACGAGGATGATGCCATCTGAAGCAAGAACAAACAATAAAAATTGTTAATTTTCCAAAACCCTAATTTTTTTAACAAACCCTAAAATTATATAACCTAATTCAAGCTAATAGATAAGTCCATTGAACAATTAGGAAATGTTTTTACCTTGTTGGAAAGATGGCAAACATAAATCGAAGAACAATTTCAATAATTTGAAAAGATGAAATGGATTTGATTATTGAGGTTTGAGAGAATATATGGATTTGTTTAAGTGTTTCTGGGTGGGTGTTATTGATATTGGGATTGTTAGTCAACAAATAAAAAATATAAAGTCAACAAATAAAAAAAACAGATAATATGCCACGTCAGACATACAACCGGGAATAAGAGGTTAGATGTTACTTAGTGGTAACTTAAATAATCGGTTGCTCATACATTAGTAACTTGGATAAACGAAATGAAAGTTAAGTAACTTAGGCGAACTTTTTGGGAAAGTATAGTAACTTCTTTGTATATTAACCCTTTCACAAAAAACGTTTGTAACAATTACAAAGTATATAAATAATAATATTATATTAAAATATACAAAATAAAGAAAGAGAAAGTCACAACCGATTCGTTTGGTGACTTTTAAATTATTAATCTAACCTCGTCACGTGTCACACTAAGAATGGTCAATCAATATTCATTTACACATAATATCTTAAATATATATATATATATATAAGAAATAATATTATATGTTAGGTTGAATTGTTGATAAATAGTCTAAAAATTGAAATTGGTTGTATAAATGGATGAATAAAAAAATAATATTTTAATGAAATATTAGGTTGTGATAGATTGTTGATAAACATGGTCTAATAAGAACAAGCCAACAAGTCATTGCTAGTGTTTTAATAACATCGTCGTTAAAAAAAACAAGATAGATCCTTAAACATACATATTAACTTGGAAACAAGATGTTTGACGGTGGGAGTTTGACAATGATGAAACTTTCACGGTTTGATCGGTTAGAAACAGTCTTGATGTCAAGCGTCTTCCGAGTGCTGGTTTGGCGACTCGATGGTGCAATATTATTCCAATTAAAGTGAATGTGTTTGTGTGGAGAGCTTTTTCAAACCGGCCGCCTGCTCGTACAAATCTAGATAGACGCGGGATTAATATTGATTCTCTTCTATGTTTATGTTGCAACAGTAATGTAGACGACATTAACCATGTGTTTTTGCATGTAGTGTACCTGTCGAGTTATGGTTAGGTGTGGTTGGAGTTAGATATTCTAGAGTTTGTTGATGTAGAAGACATGTTTCAGTGGAACGATGGTCAAGGAGGTGGGTTTACGCATCGGAGGATCTTAAACACAACTTGCGTTGCAACAATATAGATTCTTCGGATATATTAAAACTCGGTGGTGTTTAATGTCTCAAGAGTTAAAAAGCATCAAATTTTCGATTCGGTAATTACTCTTTCAATTAGATATGTAATAGAAACCGTAAAAGTATATTCATTTGAAACACGTGAACCCACGTATATATTTTTCTTGTTTTTCTTTGTTAGTTTAGTCTAGCTAATTCAAATCAGCAGTTAAAAAAAATATCTAGTTTTTCAAAATCTATATTTCAAGTCCTTAAACTGCGTACATAAGCCATATATTACCAATGAATGACGATACGCATGGTTCACCAACTTGTGGTTTTTCTAGATGTACTAGCTGGATTTGTGACCACTACTTTTATCAAGCTAGGTGATCAATAATCAAAGATTACACTGAGTAAACTACATAAATGGTCACTCGTAAGTCATTAAACATGCATTCATTAGAAATGAAAGACAAATTGATCAGATGGTTCAACAACCTTTAAAAGAAAAAGATAAAAAGATAAAGTGATATAGTCTCTCTCTATATAAGCTCATATGAAAAATAAAAATAAAAACAAAATAAAGTGTCTTTTCTAGACATCATTTTCTTGTGTGCCAATATAATATAATACTAAGAAAATAGTCATGTCTAGAAAATTCATGTGAGATATTTTCAATTCGATAAATTGTCACATGAGTAAACGAAAAGTTGGCAAGTGGGGCTCAGTTGATCCATCTTTAACCAAGGAATTAGTTTTTAGGTAACCTTTAGTTGTTACGTATATTCTTCTTCTCAAAAGTGAAAAACCGTTGTTTACTTGTCGAATATCAAAATCCTTTAAAAAGTTAAAGCAAAAATCGAATCAAAGTATTTGATATCGTCACGTTACGCATGTGTGACACTAACACAAAAGAAATTTATATAAATCATTATATGAGTTACGTAGTAGAAAATAAGATGTGCGTATATATATGGTTGTAAGGTTTTCAAAAAACATCATTACTAGCTAGAAACAAGCAAAAGAACCCGCGCGTTGCGGCGGGACTAATTTTTCCTCGAATAATTTTTTTTTACGTTTCAGGGTTTTTTTTTGCGATGCGTTATGGCGGGGCTAATTTTTAATATTTTTCCTTTTTTGTATGATTCGGGGAAAAAATTTGCGTTGGGACGGGCTAATTTTTTCACGAATATTTTATTTTTTTGGGACGGTTTTGTAAATTTTTTTACGGGAGGGTTTTTTAAGCCACACAAATCCAACTAAAATTAAGTTTTACATCTATAACGCACCAGTAGGAAACAGATTTCAGATTGGCACTTCATCAAAAATAGAGCCGCCCCTTTGATGTAGACTCGGAACGAAGATAGTTTTTATTTACGGGAAGTTCCAAATAGTAGGCCACCACGTCACTGATAACAAACTCCTTCAAATATACGCTTAGAGATCGAAATCCGAAGACTCAAGATCCAAACCAACCATTCTTCATGAAAAAGAACATCCTTATACAAATATTCCACCAGCTGGTAATCAATGAAAGATATCTCTAGCAATTTGGCAGAAGAAGATGTGCCTTATTGTGAATTCCACCGCATTACCGCATTAGGGCATAGAATTAGACAGTCAATATCCATTCCACGACGAGAAATGTTCAATCTAGTTGGAAGATTATCTAACTTGATTTTTCAAGCTAAAACATTTACCTTAATAGGCACCGCTTTGATCCAACAAGTGCTAAAAGAGACATCCGATAACTTGATTTTCACATTATATATAACTTTTTTTAATTTAGCACTTATTTGGTTTTGCTGTTCCAAAAACAGGCTATATAATATTCTAACCTTCTATAATATTAATCACTTTAGGCATGTTTGGCGTAATGAGATGATGATGGAGCTGATGTTGGGTTGTGATTGAAGTTTATATTATAATACGAAAGTTGAAGTTTATATTTTTATAAAGTTGTTTGGCGAATTAGTTGAAGTTGAAGTTTATTAATGTAAAATAATGTTTACTTCAAATTAAATTCATGTGTATTTCCAGCTTTAGCGTGATAATCAATTATATTTTGAATGGTATTTACATAATTTGACTAGCTATTAAAGCCCCTATAAGCTTTTCTCTATAAGCTTGAGCTTGGGCTTATGAAGGCTTATAACTTATAATAGGTTGTATAAACATATGTAACAAACGAGACTTTTTTTATAAGTAATTTATTTTAAAAGCTAAAACTTCTATAAGCCATTAAGCGTCTACTAGTGGGTTGCAAAACATAGCCAATAATAGCTAGTATATTTTAGTTAAATTTAATTTATAAATATTTATTTTTGATTGGTTTGGAGTTTTTTTTTTTGAACGGCAAATTGAAATTAATAAAAAAACTAGCAAGAAGCTAGAAAATTACAAGGATATGGATTTAGGACATTTCATCCAGGAAATCCAATCAATATTGTTTTTACAATTATTGGAACACCAAGTAAAAGAGTACGAAACAATATCATCAAAAAGAAGCTCCATACGCGGATGAGAAGATCCAAAAAGCACTTGGTTGCGGAATTTCCAAATCATCCACCACATAACATAAAAGACCCCTTCTAGCATTTTCTTTTGAGCTTTAGAAGACCGAGTAGGATTGGTTTGGAGTTTGAGGAGTGCTACATGACCACATCTATAAAAAGTTTTAGGGCTGAGCAAATAGATCGGTGGATCGAACCGGACCGGAAAACCGGGGTTTTGGATCAATTCGGTCTTCGGTCCGGTCGGTCCGGTCCGACCAAAAACCCGAGATTAAGCCTTATAGGACCGGACCGGACCGAGGACCGAACCGGACCGAGGACCGAACCGGACCGGACTGACCTGGACCCGACCGTACAATTTCGGTCCGGTCCACGGTCCGGCTTTTTAGACCATTTCGGTCTCGGTCCGGTCCGGTCCGGTTTTGGACCGTTGCTCACCCCTAAAAGGTTTATAAGAGATATCTTTTACAAAAAGATGTGTCATGTATTTATAAAAAAGTAAAAAATTAAAATTAAAATTAATGATTGATGAAAATGATTCTCATTGATGACAAGTAAAACATTTTTTTCTAAACATTTAGATCACAAAAGGTGTGATTAATTTCATGTTTAACTTTTTTTTTTAAAGCAATGCCTTATATTAAATATGTCAACAAAATATGTCACATGATTTAATCATGAAATTAATCACATCCTTAATTCAGCTAATCATTTCTCTACATAAAAGCCAAGTGCCCCATGTAGTGGCTTATGGCTCAATACCATATACTTGGTGTCAAGTATATTCTACATTTTTTTTTAACATACAAGTATATGCTACATTACAAATAGTACTATTTTAGAAACAAGACAGTTGAATAGTACGAGTAGTATTGAAATTGAGAACATACATTTTAAGTTCAACATATTATTAATATTAGTTTAGATCTTGTTTAAGTCTACAATTCCTGCCTACTTGTTTTTTTCCGTGTTACATTACATATGAACATGATATGGAGATTTTGTTTATTTCGTCTCTTGTTGTTATTCAATCATCTTAACGTATATGTTATAATCGTAGGGATAAACTAATAAGTTGGAACGAAATTTATAAGTACGTATAATTTTTTATTTATTAAATGTTAAGAGAGGATTATTTTTTTCTCTCGTGCTTTGGACCACTTTTGGGTTTCGAAAATCAAGTCGTATCTTTGACCCTAAAATGTGGTTGTGATTTGTGAAGAAAAAACTTTATTCTTTGCGTTACCAATACTCATCAACAAAACTACGCACACATGGGATTTTTTAATTGACACGTGTCAATTTGTATTTATCGTCACCATATATAATATAAGATTTAGGTTTATTTGGATACAAAGTTTTTTGTGGATACCAGGGGACCAATCTCCACTCTTCATCTTCATCTTAATCTAATGGATAAGATTAAACCAAAAATTATTTTCAACCTTTTTTTTCAAATCTTAATATCTCTCAAACCGTTAATCGTCAAGCGAAAAAAAATATACCATCACGATGAGCATTTAATTATCTTT
>BQNB010023033.1:43243-62286 GCA_026074375.1 Tanacetum coccineum | reverse complement strand
GAATCTTCATATTGTTCTCCGACATGAATGAAAGTGGTATGTCCTTGAGAATCCCATTGGTCCAGCACCCGCGGCTAACCCCTCGGTCGGTATCAATAGGGAATGCTTATCGTAGTCATGTCAGTGACTTGCTTGATGTTGGATGTCTATGCTAGCCACCATGGTACTTGAGCTCCAAGTCAATTATATGGACGTTGGAGCATTTGATTTAATCAATCAACTGAGTCTTACCTTCCAAACATAATCTCGAATCGAAAGGTTCGATGTTATAGTCAACTTGAGTTACTACAAGATGGTGAAAGGTTCACTAGTGAGTGCACATGTAATCATAATGATTGGGCACATCAGTCTACTTGAAAGGTTAGGTCACACGATTTAACCCGGACTTGTTATATATTTCATCTTGAAGCAAGGAGTATAAGCAATTTATACTCAATTACAACATGAACAAGTTGAGAGCGGGAACGTAGCCGAACTGCACAACATGCTTAAAACTGATGAAAAATGCATTAAGTAGAATTCGAAAGATGTGTTAGTGGTAGCAAGTGTGAATCATAACAAGAATGGAGGTAAGTGGAAAGGAAGAGGAGGCAAGGGGAAGAAGAATAATTCTTCCAAGAAAGTATTCAAGGAATTTAAACCCAATAAAGGGTATCTCTGCTACAAGTGTGGAAAATAAGGGCACTAGTCGAGAACTTGTCCAAATGATTGATAACGCCTTAATTATACATGTTTTCGGGGGCGTTATTATATACATTTTATCATTTCTAGTGAACTTTCGACCCTTAATTGCATGAAATGTGTGCATGTTCACTTGAAGACAGTCTAAACTCAAAAATATCCAAAATGTAAGTATTTATACCTTACGAAAGACTAGCTAGAAGATTACAAAGAATAAAGACAAAAAATATGACCAAGTACGTCGCACTTCTCCACAAGTACGCCGTACTTCAGTCCAAAATGAATGAAGCAGTAAATACTAGAAGTACGCCGCATTTTTATATAAGTATGCCGCACTTCATCTCAGCATTAACGATTTGGAACCAACATAGGGCAAAGTACGCCTTACTTCACCCCTTTCATGGCCTATAAATATTGATGAAATTTGGCTATTTGGATATATCACTTACAACTTCAAAACACATACTTCTCAAATCTGATCTCCAACATGACTCTATCCTTTCTTGGTGTTTTAATAATGAGACCACGACGATACGAACATCATGGGTTTTTGAATAAGATTCGATACTTATATACGGGTTATCTTATGATCCCTTACCTATCTTAATCTCGTATGTATTTCATTTCCCTAATTAACTTTGTTATTATGAACTCCGTAGCCATGAGAGGCTAAAACCTCTTATGACTACTCGGTTATGTTAATATATTAAAGAAGTATTTGGTATTATTGTGATCTTGTTAATCTTAAGCCTACATTGAGATCCTATCGTGTTTAATCTTATCAACTTTGTTTATCAACTTTGATTGTATACTCATAACGAAATAGGTTGAAAGACCCGTTGTGAACTATATAGTTTTAAAGATTTGTCTACGATCTTTATCGTTTGGTTGGAGAAATCCGCTTACGTTAATTGATAAACAAAATAGATTTAATATAATAGTAACTTGGTTATTTGCGTGACACACTTAATTAAGTTAACTAATATAAGTCTTAAGTTAAAAACAATTAATTTGTGAAAACGGTTTTTGACGAGAAAACCTTTTTATAAGTTAAACAACTCAAATCGAAGATCACAGTTATACCATTGCTACTAAATTATATGAAACTACCTGAGGAGTCATATTCTTTTATCATTGAAATTCCCCATTTTAAGTTATCCTTTATGTATCTTGAAAAAGTTGTTATAAGTTGTTTTAATTATTGTGATTATACGAACATAATCAAATCCCTGTGGACGACCTAGTCTTACCCTAAATCTATACTACATACGGGGGTTATACTTTTCCCGTGTGTTTCTTTATATATTAACCGGTAATTCTAATCTTATAAATTTAAAGCTTTTGAAACACATCAAAGTTTTTGACGCCGCTGCCGGGGATTTTAAATTGTTCTATAATCATTTCTTGTTAATTAAAACAAATATTAATCGCTTTTTCCTCCAAAAATCATTTTGCTCGCTTTCTGTAACTTTCGTTGTAGAAAGTGCACTGCACTTTCTGCAGTCAAAACGTTTTTTTCCTAAAACGTTCTTAAAAATTTCTTCTCAAACATCTCACTTTGGATGCATATACGTGCCTCTAATTCTGAATTTGTCGAACCAGTATCTGAACCTGAACGAACCCTGAATTGTAGGCTTCGTCGATGAAACAGGAGAGTTCCGTTTGAACGAAGGAACGAATGACCCGAACACCCTGAAATAATCTACCCTCCTATCCTTGATATCAATCATTTCTGTCATTTTCTAAATCTTCTTGAAAATTTTAACCCTATGGATGACGAATCCATGTAGCTAGGCTGCCGACTCCCGGTCTCGCAATCACTATTCCTGAAATCGCAAATGAATTTTCCATTAAAGGAAACCACTTGACTCTCGTCAAGGGAAACCAATTTGATGGTAGAATCAAAACCGATCCTCACAAACACGTTCACAAATTTCTCGGTGTATGTGATATGTTCAAATACGGAGAAACCGAAAATGAAGCCGTTCGCCTAATGATGTTTCCCTTATCACTCATGGGTGAAGCAAAAACTTGGTTGGACGAACTCAACGAAGGAACCATAGAATCCTGGGATGAACTTCGTACCACTTTTATAAGCCGATTCTTTCCCCCATCTCTAGTCGATCGACTCTTCGGAGAAATCCGAGCATTTTCCCAACATGAACACGTAACTCCGACCGATGCTTGGCTTCTTATGAAGGAGATGCTTAGAAATTTCCATGGTCACAATCTCACCAAAGGCAATATAAATAAAATCTTTTATCACGACCTTAACGAAACAACCCAAGAAGCTCTAAACGCCACAGCTGGCGGTATTTTCCTTTACAAAACACCAAATCAAGCCTATCAGCTCCTCGAAAACAAAGTCTTACTCAAACTCGATTAGGCTAAAAAACAAAAAACTAAACCATCTCTCAAGAAAATTATAGCTTTCGCCGATGAAGACAACAGTAATTCCGATATTGATAAAATTATGGCAAGAATAGATGCCATGACCATGAAAATGGATGTTGAGTATAAAGAAATCCAATCTCTTTCAAATCACTCAAACACAGATTATAACGATGATGATACACCTATGTCTCATAAAGAAGAAGCAAAATTCATGCAAACCTTTTGACGTACACGTTTTTAAAATGATTACCACGATCGTGACTCAAATCGTGATAATTGGCGTTCAAGCGGAAGAAATGATTACAATTGAAACTATGATCAACCCAACACCGATGACAAACCATACAACCTTCAAAGATAATTAAGCAATTTCATAAAAGCTCAACAATCGACAAACGCTTTTGTTAAAGATACGTTCATGGAACTCAAAACCAAACATGAAACAACAACTAAAAATCATCAAGCCTCGATCCAAAATTTAGAAGCAAAGTTCGATAGGCTTGCTGACAAGCAATCTGCTCGACCTTCTGGATCTCTTCCAAGTAACACTCAACCAAACCCAAAATGTAGCTCATCTAAACCATACCAACCACCGCAAGCTCGAAACGAGCATGTAAATGCCGTATTCACACGAAGTGGTAAATCCTATGACCCACCCACCAACCCAAATGATCTTTAAAATGACTCTTAGAATCCTATTATTTTCGATAGTAATGATGAAGATGAAGAATCAACACCTCAACCCAAATCTCAAACTCCAAAACCAGTCAAAGAAACCCCGATTCCCAAACCATACAAACCAAAAATCTTATGTCCTCAACGCCTTCTAAAAGAGAAAATGGAAGCCCAATACAGAAAATTCCTTGATATGATTCGAGCCGTTTGAATCAACCTACCTCTTGCCGATGTATTAGCAGGAATGCTCAACTATGGCAAATTTCTCAAAGAACTCGTTAGCAACAAGCACAAACTCGAACAAATGTCACCTGCTTTCCTTAGCGATGAAAGTTCAACCATGATCCAAAATAAAGTTACACCCAAATTCGGAGACCTCGAAAGTTTCCTTATTCAATGAAATTTGGGCAAAACTTTCTCATGTAATGCTTTAGCCGACCTTGTTGCTAGCATTAATCTTATGCCATATTCTCTATATGTTAAACTATATCACAAAACTCTCAAACCAACTAAAATGAGCCGACTGATCATTCCAATACCCTATTGGAATAGCTGAAAATATGCTTGTAGAAGTTGGTAAATTCACTTTTCCCGTAGATTTTGTTATCCTCAAAATGAAAGAAGATAGTAAAGTTCCCCGTATCCTAAGAAGACCTTTTCTCAATACTGCTGATGCAGTAATTCGAGTTAAACAAAAACAACTCAATCTTGGAGTTGGTATTGAACGTATGATCTTTCATATCGATTCTGCAATGAAACACTCCTATTCTAATGATGATACATGTTTCAGCATTGACATCATTGACGAAATCTTAGAAGAAGATTTTGATGCTCTTCTCGATGAAGGTAGTAAAATCCTTTATTCCATCGAGGGAACTCCTCTCAAAGAAAAACTCTTTGCTGAATTCGATGAATTCATGGCTATGAATATCGAAGAAAACTCTGAATCTGATTCCGATAATGAAGAACCAACCTTCAAAAAAATCACCTTCGATACTAATTATAAAATCAAGATATCTCTTGAAGAACCACCTTCGGATCTTTAACTCAAACCGCTCCCTGATCACCTAGAATACGCATTCTTGGAAGAACCATCTTTTCTTCATGTGATCATATCATCTCAGCTTTCTGAACAAAACAAAGATAAACTCGTATCTGTTCTTAAAAGACACAAACAAGCCTTTGGTTGGAAAACCACAGACAATCCTGGTATTTGTCCGTCCTTCTGTAAACATAAAATACAACTCTTAGATGACAAAAAACCAGTTGTTCAAAAACAAAGAAGATTAAATCCAAACATGCATGAAGTTGTTAAAAAAGAAATCGTAAAACTTCTCGATACTGGTATTATATATCCAATCGCCGATAGCACTTGGGTAAGTCTCATCCACTGTATACCAAAGAAAGGTGGTATCACAGTAGTCACAAACGAAAAAGATAAACTTGTCCCAACAAGAACCGTTATGGGTTGGCGAGTATGCATCAATTATCGTAGGCTTAATGAAGCAACAACAAAAGATCACTTTCCGTTGCCATTTATGGATCAAATGATAGAGAGACTTGCAGGAAATAAATACTTTGTTTCCTCGATGGGTTTTCTGGATATTTCCAAATCCCGATCAATCCTATGGATCAAGAAAAAACAACTTTCACATGCCCTTTCGGAACATACGCTTACAGACGAATGCCTTTTGGTTTATGTAATGCTCTCGCTACTTTCCAAAGATGCATGTTGGCTATCTTTCATGAAATGATCGAAGAATCAGTAGAAGTATTCATGGATGATTTCTCGGTCTTTGAAAACTCCTTCGATAATTGTCTAAATAATCTCGATAAAATGCTTCAACGTTGTAAGGATGCAAATCTTGTCCTTAATTGGGAAAAATTGTCACTTTATGGTTAAAGAAGGAATTGTGCTTGGACACAAAGTGTTCGGTGCATACCTTGAAGTTGACAAAGCCAAAATCGACGTAATCTCCAAACTTCCACCCTTACTAATGTTAAAGGCATTAGAAGTTTTTTAGAACATGCCGGTTTCTACTGACGTTTCATTAAAGATTTCTCAAAAATTGCCCGTCCTTTAACTAAGTTGCTCGAAAAGGATACTCTATTCGAGTTCAACGATGAATGTCACAAAGCATTCAATTCATTAAAAGAAAAAATCACATGTACTCCTGTGATCATGAGCCCAGATTAGAATCTTCCATTTGAGCTAATGTGTGAGGCAAGTGAATTCACTGTTGGAGCAGTCTTAGGTCAAAAAGATGGAAAACACTTTCATCCCATCTATTTTGCAAGCAAAACTCTCAATGCAGCTAAGCAAAAATATACTTTTACAGAAAAAAAACTTATGGTTGTAGTCTTTGCATTCGATAAATTCTGACCATATATGATATTATCCAAAACTATTGTCTATACCGATCACTCCGCTTTAAGACACCTCTTCAAAAAGCAAGATGCTAAACCAAGTCTTATACGTTTGGTGATATATTTCGGTTGGTTACAAAAGTATAGGGTATAGCTTGTTATTGGAATCATTGGTTGATGTTGGTATTGGTTGTTTAGTCGGATATTTGGTTATTCGATCTTTTGTTCTCATATAGTTCCGTTTACGGATATTTGGTACTTTCTTATTTATATTATTGATGAAAGATTCCGAGTTTATCGTTTATAATATGGTTGTTATGAATATGAACATAGAGTAGTCGTTTTATGTTTGTTTGGGCGATATGTGATCTTTGATATAGGGCGTTTGGATATGTGTTTATAGAAATGGTTAAACATGATTTGACTAAGTATATAGCCCGAAAGGGTACTTATGAATCTGTGTTTTATCATTTCACTTAATATATTGATTATAATAACGTCTAAAGGATTCGTTGTTATTATTGATATAATCACTAGTTACACTTAAAGGCCGAAAGGATTTATAACTTGTGTTGTCTTGATTTCTAAACTTATAAAAACAATCTTAAATACCTTCATATCTCAGTGATCATGCCTAAACAAACATGCTTCATCATTTGCTTGGTTATTCTTATTTCATTGCTTTCGTTATTATCTTGATTATATACACGTTTTTGGTTAATTTGATCTGTGACAATCATATTGACCTTAACACCGTATAACTTTTTGAGAAAACTTGCAATTCCCGTGGAATGACCTGGACTTACCAAAGCTATACTATATATGGAAGGGTATACTTGACCGTATTGTATTTTTAGTAAAAATTGGTATTTATAGTATTATAAATTTAAAGCTTGCAAAACATACATCAATGGTCCAGCCAAAAAGGACAAGGAGAATACTGCCAAGACCTCAGGTTAATACTTAACTAATATTGTTGTCTCTCACTTCGTTACTTATGTAACAAGGATCTGACTTGTTGAAATATACAACATATGAGAAGTGAAGAGGAGCGCTAGACAGAAGCTGCGGCTGCAGCTAATGAAGAGTGCCGAGGAAGTTTGCAGGAGATGACGGTTGAACTCGTGCATCTATTTGGGATTTAGGATTTTTATAATAAACTTTAAATTTATGTATTTACTTTTAAAATTGATTTTTGCCCATTAAGGGCTTGTTTTAAAATTCCTAGGCTTTAAACATTTCCATCTGAAATTTAATATATCTGGTAAACTATTTCTAAATATTTTAAAATCTGCTATAAAAGGTTTTCTTAGTAAAACTTAGAGAAATCCCAAATGTATCTGTAATATGAGACAACATCTAATATGGTTTGATCAGTGAAAGGATCATACTTTATGGGTTTCTTTAAATAGAAACTATTAAAGTGAAGGAAATACTTAGACATTAACTTTGATGCAATCCATCAATGATGGAGGTTCAAAGCTAAACAAGACAAAAGTAAGTATTTCACCATATTACAAGTATAAGAGATCTTGAGTATGCCTAACTGCGAGTCTTGATAGACATCAAGGCGTAAGCCCCACTGTGATACATTAAATATCTGATATATTTAAACGAGTAAGATTTCTTATAAAAGTGATACTTCTAGTGATAGTATTTGTAGAAATCTAGAGATTTAATAAAGCTCATATACTACTGAATAGTATTTTAGATATGTAAGTCAAGCTTATGGGCCATGAGTTTGCAGATCATGAGTAAAATCTCGCAACTACTTTGGAATGTTCAAGTAAAGCTGAGACATGTGCTTTATAAGAGGAACAGTTAACAAATAGTTAACACCTATTAAACAAAAGATCGAATTAATTTGTTCAAGCCACATGTCCTTTACAGGACAGGAAAAAAGGTTAGTTTGACTCAAAGCTGAGCAATGAAAGCAAGAGCACGAAAAGTTAATTTTGATCGTTTAACTAAAGAGTACAAATCATGACAGGAATTACAGATTCGGCGTGATCTATGAGGAGATTCCTTGTATTGCAAATATTAAGTGGGAGGATATCAAGATTTTTGGACAAACATACATTGCCCTGAAGTGCAAGATAGCTTGGCATTCGGGATGTGTTAATCTTGAGTTGTTAATTAATGAATTAAGAAAGAGAGAATGACTTAAAGGATTTGGAGCCTGATACGGGTTTTGCAAACTCACAAGAAGTTTTACAATCCCTTAGGCAGAGTACCTAATCGTTGTAGTGTAGTATAGCAAGACTCGGGGGTTGTTATCGTTCTCTATGGGAATAGCGTGTGAAGGTTCGAACTAAACGTAACTAAGGTCTAGGGGTTGAAAGAAGATTATTTTTGTGTTTTTATATTTTTATGAAAGCAGGTAAAAATCTCGGTTTTAAAGGGGGTTTGGTTTTAAACTAATTAAACTAAATTAACTAAATTAAATCTAAACTACTTTGGTGGAAATTCGTATAGGTAAATAATTATGTTTATTTAATCATGCATTAATCCTTAGTTTGCTTATCCTAATTCTATTGCCCATCACCCTTGTGATGCGATGTGTAAGTATTTCCTAATTTATAAACGAATTACACGAACCCGCCGTCTATGTAATATTCCGTTAAGGCAACACACAAATAAGGTAGTATGAAGACTATTACAAGGCCCCTAAGAGTACATTACATGCATTAAAACACTTAAAAGGTGATCAACCATATAAGGGACTGTTACCGATGGTATCCTTTCTACACAATCACGTTTTCATAGACGTCTTCGCAAGCAATTAAGAAGCTAGTTTTCTAGAGCCTAACGCGCACATCCATCAACAAGAATCAATATTAAAAAGATCTACAAACTAAGTTTCATGCTATAATAAATAAACATTAATAGATCTAGCCTAGCATGTTATAAGAAAGCGAAGAATAATAATTAATCAAACAATAAGACATATTGAAAGATTAAAGAATAAAGAACTTCACTTGATTAAAACATGGAGTAATTGGGGGATACAAAAGGGTTTGAAAACCCTAAAAATGACCTAGAAGCTGATAAAAATTGGCTGCCTAAGATACCCTACGATTTTTCCCAAGTTCCACACTTAAAACCCTAAAACTGAGTTTGTATATATAGAAAAACAATCGCGACGACGTCGATTTATAACTGTGACGCCGTCGTTACGTCGAATCTTCTAGGGTTTGGTTAATTCGGTTACATTCTCACACCGTCATAATAATCCTGAAGCCGTCACTAGGAATCGCAACGCCGTCTCCAGGGTCTGTATGCCCTTTTCTTCTTCGACTTTGGTGTAGAGTTGTAATCTCATCCGTTTCTTCCTCAAATGAGCCAAGTCACGTGTATTTCCTCCAAATGTCATCCAAGTGCTGAAAATACAAAAAGAAACGATTAAGCATGTATTTTAGTGATATTTGCATGATTAGGAGGTTAAATGACCTCGAAAAAGTGTATAAAATGACACCTCATCAGAGCCTGAAGCCTCAAATCAGAGAACGCGCAACTACATCGCGGTTTAAGAGGCTTGTACTGAAAAATTCTTAGGGACTTAGGAGAATCAAGATCAAGGAGTCACTATTCTTAATTGTCATAAGAAATTCCATTTTACTGAGCAAAGGTGTAAAATGAAGTGCATCGTTGAATGCTAAGCCGAGTAGGTCACGATTTTAGCTAAGTCTATCATCCAGTAAAATTAGATTGCTTGCACCAAAACTCACTTAGATTCATTAGTAGTTAAGAAAGTAATATTTGGATGTGAGGCTCCATGATTCCCATAAGAGAATCGTCAAAAAGTTTAAAAGAAAAGTAGTGATTAACTTAACTCTCAACACTTTTAAGCTAAATCAATCACCAAGGATTGGATGTAATATAATGGACTCGTGCAACTCGATGAGACATTACTATAAGATCCCATTTAGCATATTTTGGAATCCATGAATGGAATACATTTCATTCTAAACAGGTCCTTAGCTGTTTATCATGGTGGGATACCGAGATAATGAATTCAGCTAGTGTGAGACGAGGTTTGTGTTTTACAGACATTTTTAGACATACAAATGTTGGACGCTGACATGATCATGAGACGACCACATGGATCAAAGTTAATGGCGTTCTCTGATCGTGGTGTACTATCTAAATGACCTAAGGAATTAGGTCATCTAAATTTTCTTTTCAAGGGATCTAGATGTAGTTTCCAGTTACTGCATGAAAGCGTAATGTCAGATTCAGTAGGAGGCGAGGGAGGATGATTTATAGGCCAAGAGGGCAATTTGCAGCTCCTAGTTGAAATAGCCAGAAGATAAAGATATTTTTCCAGGCCCCTTGTGTGAGATGATTCGTGGTTAAGTACGGCTGTACGACGCGTGTCAATAAGACACCAAGGGAGAGCAAAACATTCACGGAGAACAAGAAAGAATGAAAGTATTACGAGGTTAAAATATCCATGCCTGATACTTTTTGAAAATATCGAAAAAGTGTGAAGGGATATAGCCATATACCCAGACTCAAATGGTATATTGATTGAGTCAGGAAAATCACTCATTGGGTATTGAATCAATTTCTGTGAGCTGGGTACTTCAAAGTTTTGCTCGAGACCTCTTCGTACGAAGAAATATATTCCACGTTGATGTCTTGCACAAGTGATAGTCTGAAAGGATTGTGTGCAAGCACACAACAGTTTTTCAACCACTTGACTTCACAGAAATGCCAGAGGGTCACACCGGTGCACACTAAACAGAATAATGCAAGCGAAAATGTGAAGCGAGTTGCGAAATGAAATGAGAGTAACGAGGAATGAAAATACGATGTTATTTTCATTAGAGTATTAAACCGCTATTACATGAACCTTAATATTTATCATGGATAAATATTAGAGGATTTGTAAACGACAAAAGACCAAACAAACAACCCAAAGGGTTGTTTGTGTCGGTTAACGGACGAACACCCCAAGAGGGCGATTTTGACTTGTTGTCAAACTAAAATACTTGTCCTACAAGTATTATAGAATCCACCTTTGAGCCCTATATAAACAAAGAGACTTCAAGGGATTCTCATAACACAATCACTAACCCTAAAATCCCTCTCCTCTCTCCCTCACCTCTCGTCTGACCAAACAAGGATGGTTTTACCCTCGTTCGATCTTGTTTTGACTTTTCCAAGTTGAAACCCTAATCGACCCGAGCTGATTTAAGGCATACCCTCATTTCGTACTCGCCTAACTTGCATATGTTCGTAGCCCTAGTTCTACCTATGCAGTACTGGTGGATACCTGACGCAACCCTAAGTATGGTTTTCCTCCCGCAAACCCTAACCGGTCGAATAAAAAGAATGACGGAGGATCTCACGCGTTTGTAGATCAAGAAGCTTACACACTTGCATCATAACGAGTAAGTCTTCTACAAACACCCTTTATACATGTTTAGATTTAGGTTATATAACTGATTATGTATTATCTTGCTAGCTAGGGTTTGTCTGGCTACATGGCTATCTATGTGTTTATTTTTCGCTGTGCATGTTTTGTTGGCCATGCAAGATACCACTAGAACCCTACAATAATAACATCACATGAGAAAAATCCTATACGTCCAACAACATCTAAACAGAACCATGGCTGTTGGTCAAAGCTTAAAGTGCAATAAAGGTTTAAAGAGAGGTTTGCTTGTGCCTTGAATAAGAGTAGGGGGTATCGTTTGGGTCTGGAATATTGCGCTACGAATAAAACAAGAAAGAAAATGAGAAGGCCTTTCATGTGGACGATCCAAGTATTGTGTTGTCATTGAGGTTAGACAGACTGAAGGTATAGATGGTGGTCTGACTTGGATAATGAATAGCAGTGCCAAAACTTTCGATGTTTGATTATGACATACAAAAGGGAGAACTAAAAGTCAAAACATGGGATTTCGGAATCACGCGAGGCGAGATTTTAAAGCGACACCTTGACGACAATGTGTTTTTGCAGGGCGGAGTAATGATATGAGATTATTAATTATGGAATGATTATTTAATAAATATTAAAATAGTTTTGTTTTACCAAATATGTTTTATTTAAATAAGATTACGAGCTTACTTGTTCTATACCAACAGAGTTATTTTATATAAATGATTAGGGTTGTAAAACCAAAGGTGGCAATTTGTGCCAAAAAATCATAAAAATGGGTGGTGGTGTTAGTGGGGGGGGGGGGGTGGTTGTAGATGGGCGGTGGTAGTAGTAGGTGGGCGGTGGAGGTGGTGGTCGGCGGTAGTTGGTTTTGATTATTTAAGTAAAATGCTAAAGACCGTTGGCCAAAAGGACGAGACGAGGGTTATGACGTGAGGGGAGTTAACAGGCTAGAGTGACGATCGTTTGCAAGAGGGATTAAATGTGCACGATTTGATAAGAACAAAGACAAATAATGAAAAAATGTTTAAGAAGGGATGCAAGATAAAAATGTGTGCAACCCACAGGGACTAAATATATAAAAGCTCTTAAATGTAAGAGAAAAAAAAACTTACTAAAAAGTAAAGCAGCCGTACCTGTTATTTCCATCTTGGATAATAATAATGATTCTCGTATAAAGCTGTTGTTTGTTGTCTTGGTCACATAGTTCGATAATAACAACATGAACATGTCAACTAGTTTAAACATGTTCCATTTGACCAACTCTCATTACACAATTCCACGCGCTTCATCTTCCAATTTTCTTCGTCTCAGTCCACCATTTCACAGCTTTATAACACAAAAACAATGAAAAAACAACAACTATGTAATAATAATACTAATAACATTCATCCCCTTAAAACACGGATTCACATTCCTCCACCCCACATTCTCACGTCTTTTACGCTCACACAAACACCAAACAAAAGACATTCATCTTCTTGTCTGAAGAAAATGCAAAGAAAACCCATTGAGGAAATCTAAAAAAGGTTGTTGATTTGTGTGTTTTGGTCCAAGATTTGATCTGGGTGTTGTTTGTTTTGGTGTTTTGGAGGTGGGTTTCAAGAATCTTGGATTAATTTGTATTATTTGATGAGATATTGGAAGGTGAGTACATAAAGATATAAGAATAAGAAGAAGATATATACAAGAAAAGGATGAATCTTTTGTGGAAAGATCCAGGGGTTCCTGCAGATTCATTCTATGAAGTTAAAGCTGATAGTAAAGATGTTCCTAAAACCAAATTTAAGATTAAGGTAACAAATGTGATGTATCTTCATATATATGTTTGTCTTTGCGAAAATGTGTAATAAGATTGTATATGTGCATTTTATTTGTCTGATTTTGCATTTCTTATTTTGTGGTTATTAATGATAATCTTGTGGTTATATATATGGAAGCAATATAAGAAGTTTAATTACAATGTGGAATGTCATACTTTTGATCCGCTTAGATACTTAGATTATACGATTAACTTAACAAAGAGGTTGTGTTTAGTTAGGCTTATGGTTGAAGTCGTGATGATTGGATAATTAGTTGTTTGAAAATCTTGCAAGTTTTGATGTTTTAAGGTTTCACTTGTAAAATGACCCGTAAATAGTTAGATAATCAAAATCAGCTTTTGTAGCTACTCTTAAACTGAAAATGGTCATATAATCATACCAGTTGCACTATACCCAAACATTAGAAACTGATTATATTGATATTTGGTAATGCAATACTCAAATAATCAATATTCAACTTGCAATGCCAAACACCGCCTAACTTTTCTGGAGGAAAAATCACAGAATTCTGGCAAGTGTGGCTGCACAAAAATTTTGGCCATAATTTGAGTAGGTGATTGTTAATTGTTTATGTACGTGGTCTTTGGAAAGTTATTAATATGGGGTTGGTACCATAAATTTGTGGAACTTGAGCAATTATCCTTAAATAATAGTATATTACAAAGACTATGCAACGATGGTGGCTTCATTAAGGCATCACACTCTAAATCAAACTAGATTCTGGAAATCTATTTAGTAATCTCAGTTACCTTTGCTTTCTTGTATCTAATGCAAGTTAGTAGTACTAATTGCTTCAAAAAGCAACTTTGTATTTGTTGTTTTTTTCCTCAAGCTTCTCATTTTAAATATGTTTATTACTTTCTTCAGTCCGGGAAGACCCTTAGTGTAAGAAAATGGCAGTCCGCATTCAGCCCAGAAGGTTGTCTTAATATAGGCCAAACCCTTGGTCGAATATATCGAGGAGTAAGTTTTACATTAAACTTCTTAGTTATTTTGTTCTTCGATTTGTACTGTGTATGATGTTTGAATGTATCTCCTTTTCTAAAACATTTGCTGCATTTTTCTCATGAACTTTTGTTGATAAATCAGGGGATACATCCAACAATTAGAGGAGAGGTATGGGAATTTCTACTAGGTTGTTTTGATCCTAAAAGTACATATGAGGAGCGGAAAGAGATACGGCTAACGCGAAGGTAGTAAAAATTTGCCATTTGGGTTGAAAGGTGCCATTTTTTAGTTTCTTACATTATTTGATTTGTTAAATAATAATTACATAAAGTTATACAATATTATACTGAATTATTTAAAAGTTTTAAATAGTTTGCAACATACGTGGGACAAACTACCCATTCATTAGTACACGGGCAAAAACTGCCACCTCTATTACTAGACATAATGATCACCTAAATTCAAAAAAATTCTTTGCAACTTATCATCTTTTTTCCCTGCTTACTGTACATAAGTAAACAGGTCGAAATTGATTTTTTGTAATGATTTTAGAGAAGAGTATATACGGCTAAAAGAACTATGCACGCATATGTTCCCTCTTGTTGGAAGTGGTAAATTTATCACAGCTCCAGTGATCACAGAAGACGGTACTCCAACGCAAGATCCTATTGTACTTCTAGAAGCAAGCCACGAGAAGCTTCTTACACCAACAACTCAAGCAACGGGTAACTTTCACATTAATTAAAATTATTGCAGATCTAATACGTTAAATGGTTACTAATGAATCTAGTTGCATACTTTGCAGTTGGCTCAGATTCAGCCATGTCATGTCCAAAGGAGGACGACAAGAAGATAATCCAATGGAAACTTACCCTACATCAGATAGGTTTGTAAACGAAAAAGGGTCATGTTTATAATGTGTCTCGTATCATTATTAATTCAATTTTAACATCTCTTATCACGTGAATAGCCTTAATTTATCGGTTACTATGTATATAGGTCTTGATGTTGTTCGAACAGATAGGACACTAGTGTTTTACGAGAAGCAAGAGAACTTATCAAAACTTTGGGATGTTCTTTCCGTTTATTCTTGGTTTGATAAAGAGGTCGGCTATGGCCAAGGTGAATATTGATTTTTGCCAAAAAGAACTTTTTTGTGTGTGGCTATTTCGCATTCTAATTCCGAATGCGCACTTAAAAACATTACGTATTTACAGGAATGAGCGATCTTTGTTCTCCCATGATTATGCTTCTTGAAGATGAAGCGGATGCATTTTGGTGCTTTGAACGTCTAATGCGCAGATTGGTAAATATACATATTCTCACTACATCATCACTGTTAAAGTTATAAACTTTTTGTTGTAATTCAAGAATTGTAAATATTATTTCTTTATGGGTTTGAAGCGAGGGAATTTCAAATGCGTAGGGAATTCTGTGGGTGTGGAGTCACAACTTTGTAATTTAGCCAATGTTATTCAAGTTGTTGACCCTAAACTTCACAAACACTTAGGTATGTCCCGGTAATTTATGTTTAAGGTTTTTTCCGTTTGCTTGTAAAACATGCTGAATGAGTAACATCTTTTAAACGGTATATGAATGCAGATTACTTAGGGGGCGGCGATTATCTATTTGCATTCAGGATGCTTATGGTGTTATTTAGACGAGAACTTTCTTTTGGTGATTCATTGTTCTTATGGGAGGTAATGATACTGATTTGTTGTCAAAATGGGTGATTATTAGTACCGCTCAATATGGGTCATTTTTTGTACTGATCAAATGGGTCAGTTTGGATAGATTCAAATGATGTGACGGGGGTAATGGGTTCGGGTAAAACTGAGTAAGTTTTAATACTGGTCAAAACGGGCCAGGTCAGTTTGGACTGACCCGTGACCACTTTGCCTGTTATTACAATAATAGCTTTATTAACATGAATGATATTAATGAATTTGAAACAGATGATGTGGGCTTTGGAGTATGATCCCAATCTATACACTTTATATGAGGAACCTGAATCTGATCCTGACAGACCCGAAGATACTAAAGTAAAATCAAAATCGTCACGCCAATGTGGCAAATATGAAAGAGAATACATACGAAGTGGGGCCAAAAATGACGAACCTCTTCCGATTTCTGTATTTCTTGTTGCAAGCGTCCTCAAGGAAAAAAGTGTCAAATTGCTCACAGAAGCCAAGGGACTCGATGATGTTCTCAAGGTCTAATTTTTTCTTCTTTTTTATATTTCTAGATATGGAAGATCCCTTCAAACATTCTTGTGATCTGAATCTCGCCTGTATATATTATTTGTAGATATTGAATGACACTTCGGGAAATCTTGATGCAAGAAAAGCTTGCTCGGGGGCTATGAAACTCCACAAAAAGTATCTGAAAAAGGTACATCATGAAATAGATGTCTGAATTCTTAACAGTTCATTGTTTTATTAGAGTGGCAAAATGAATAGGTCACTTGTTGTAAGTTGTAACTGAAACGGGCCGGGTTGGTTCAGTTAACCTACAAACTCTCTTTTTAGTTTTTTTTATTAATAATTAACTAATGGTCTAATGCGTTTATTATGACTACATAAACAATATTGTTAACTAAAAAGTAGACTTCGGGCAACTTTCAACATGTTTAACCCGTTCTACCCATTTGACATGTTTCCGTTTAGCTATATATTCTAAAGTTAATTGGCAATATTAGTTCTCGCATCTACTTTCTGTCAATACAAGTTTTCTCTTAATTTACTTGCAGTGTGAGTCATTAAGCAATTTATATTCATTAAAATAGACTTCGGCAACTTTCAACATGTGTAACTCGTTCTAATACACATTTGACATATTACCGTTTAGCTAAAAATACTCTAAAGTTAACTGAAAATATTAGTTATGGCTTCTACTTTTTGTCAATACAAGTGTTTTGCTAATTTACTGAGTCATTAAACTAGTTATCCATGTTTATTAGGTCACTTTAGCGACCGAGTTATAAATGCTTTTGTTACTAATACGTTAAATGACTTACTTATGAACAAAAAAAGTTTAGTGAGTCGCTTTACGACGTGTAGACTAGCAGAGTACTCATATTAGCCAAGTTTTAATTTAGGTTAATTTGTTTGAGATAAACAAAACCCAAATGATTAAAGCGACTCACTTAAATCACATTAATTTTTTTTCTTTTTTCTGGATGATTCTTTGTTTTCTTAATGGATACGACTTACTTTCAACTCTTGCAGGTAAAGTTGGAGAAACCATCTTCGTGAAGTTTTAAAAAAACGAGGAATTTTGAGCCGTCTCGAGCCGGATCAACGACGTGGATGAAAGAAAAGAGCGTGTAAACCACGATTGCAGGCAATTTGATTGTAACGACTAATGTTTATTATGTGTGTACAAACATTCAATTCTTTTTGTAGACAATGTGTATAAACTACTGTTGTATATGTAACAATATGATGAATTTAAACAATGAAGATGAGTGTAAATACCCTTTTTATTTCATTTTTTCTTCCTTTGTTAGAGTTTGATATATCCATTTAGACTTTTTGGGATTGCATTTTAAAGATTTTACATGATCATGTAATCTGTATGAACTGTTTTCTTAAGTGTAAAGAAAATATACAAAATGCACCAAGGTGTATTCCAATTCCAAACAAAAAAACCAACTCATTTCCACTTGTTGCATCCTTTCATCAAACGAGTGTCACAACTCACAAATATGCAAATTATTATACGTGTATCACAAGTAATCACCACCTAGCTTATACTCACCTCCACGTGGATGCCATGCAAATCCACCAATTCTACTACAAGTATACCACCCTAGCTCTTCCACCACCATGCAAATCAACCAGCAACAACAATGGCAAAACTTGCACTTCTTGCACTCGCTTTCACGGCCATTGTAGCATTTTCTGAGGTATCTGGCTATAGAACTACCATCATCACCACCACCACTGTCGAGGACAATGATTTTAAGCCTATCAGTCCTCATAGATCTGGCGGCATTTGGGACCCTATAGCGTCACCAGAGCAGTGCCGCCGTCAGATCCAGAGCCAACAATTGCCCCTGGATCATTGCCAGATGCACATAACTCAACAATCCCCGTTTGAAAGCCAGCTGAGGATGCCAGTGGCAAACCCGAGGCAACAAGAGCCACACCTTCAACTATGTTGCAACCAGCTGAAGAACGTGGCTGAACCGTGTCAATGTGAGGCGATCCAGCAGGTGTTCGAGCAAGCACAACAACAGCAGAAGCAGGGTGGTCGCCAAGGAAGACAACAAGGTGGACAACAACAAATGCAACAAATGTTGAGGAAGGCTCAGCAACTACCAAATGACTGCAACTTGCAAGTCCAGCAGTGCCCCATCCGAAGCCCAAGGGTTTAAGGCTCAAAAAATGTTGTATGCATGCATGTAACTAGCTAATAATAATGCATGCATTACTAGCTTTTTGGCTTAAGGTGCGAGTTTCTTGTAATAAAACACACACTCGTGTGCATATGTATGCTTTTTCAGTGTACACTAATCAAACGGTTTTTATAAATATGCTTAAACTTGGAGCATGAAACATCTTTAATGGTACGTCTAGAAAATAAATAAATAAAAATCAGCAAAATACTTTATATACTAACGCAAAGTCGAGGCTAAAAACTACTAGTTTGTTGTATGTAACTATAAATAAAGCTAGGGCTGTAAACAAACACTACAACAAAATGAATACTTCGGCTCGACTAAATCGACCCTAAAAAACAAAGAAAATCGACCCTAGGGTCTTAGG
>BQNB010023033.1:0-41507 GCA_026074375.1 Tanacetum coccineum | reverse complement strand
TTCTTCCCGGTGAAATATACGTATTATATATTATATTATATATATTTTTAAGAGTGAAATTTCCTTAGGGAATTTTCTTAATTGCTCTTTGGAATATTTTTATAGTATATTTTATAGTGTATTAAAAATACGCAATCAGTTTTTGGCGCCGTTGCCGGGGACTAGATTCCTTCGTTTTGTGTTTGATTTGGTTTGAAGATCATTTTGTCCTCGAAAGTTTCATTCTTGTTTTATAATTCAAAAATCCAAAAAAAATCATAAAATAATAAAAAAAAGTAAAAAAAATATTTTCTTTTTCTTTTTAGTATAAGTAAAAGATAAAAATCAAAAATATTGAAAAATCAAAAATATAAAAAAAATCTTCCTTTTTAATAAAGAAATAAAAGTCATCAATTGGTAAAAATACCAAAATATAATACTCTCAACGGAGGTATTATCATAATCAATTCCGGTGAACTTGTTGGTTCCCAAATCGAACCAAAGATTTAACACTTGCCATTTGTATCTCTACGAAGTACGACTCACCTTGAAAAGCAATTTTTGAGAGTTACCATGAAAGTAGATGATTATTTGGTTTAAGTCTTTTCTGTGTAACCGTTAAAATTCATTGTTAAAAAAAAATTAGTGTAAAGTTTTGCTTTTTGATTTTTAGTTTTTCTTTTTATGCGCACTCGAGCGCAATCTCGAAGACGTCGCCAACAACAAACTCCTCCGGCTGTTGTTGAAAATTTTGATTTAGAAGAACCAATTGTCGATCAAAACATTGTTGCAATAGCCGACAATCGTACGATGGCCCAAATGTTACAAGCACCCATCGAGGGATATGAAGATGCTATTGTTGTTCCACCAATTAATGCTAACAATTTTGAGCTTAAACAACCTTTCAATCTTGTGCAAAGCAATAAGTTAGGGTTAGACAAGTAGTTTTTTTTTTTTCCCATTTTTTTGGGGTGTTTTTGGGGGGGGGGGTGGGGGGGTGTTTATTTGGGGGGGAGACAAGACCCTCACAATCACCTTCGATTTTTCAACAAGGTTACTTCAACGTTTAGACATCCCGAAGTTCCGAACACTTCGATAAAGCTTTTGCTTTTTCCTTTTTCTCTAGACGGTGAAGCCCGAGATTGGTTAGACAAGGAACCTCCAAGATCAATTCTCACATGGACGACCCTTGTTTCAAGAATTCATAAACCAGTCTTTCCACACATTCAAAAACAACTTACCTTAAAACAAATCACCTTTTTTCAAGAACCAAACCGAAACCTTAATGATGCCATGGGGACGGTTTAAAAGACCTCTTCGTTCAATGTTCCTAACATGGCTTTTCGGAAACTACCACCATACTCGATACTTTTTTACAATTCTTTGAATTCCAACGATCAAACTAAACTAAAAAATCAAGATGCCTTTGATTCTGCCGCGCGGGTGTCAATTTTTTAGATAAGATGCTCAAGAAGATTTGAGATTATTGAAAGCATGTCAAATGTTTCGTATCAAGAAGTCGTGCTAGGGACTTTAAGAGGGGTGGTAGGATGTTATTTTTCTAATTCTTCACCTTTTCATATTAATTCTTTCGATATGCAACAAATAGCGCTTATCTTGAGGATACGATGAACTCATTAGATGAAACAAATGATGAATGAAATGAAAGACTTTGTTGTTACTACTCCCGCACCCAGTCAAAGCGGTTGAGGAAGTATGTGTTACATGTGGATCGAATCACAATTTAACATTGTCCATGGTTAACACGAGGTGGAACGATTTTCACGTTCTGCCATGACCACATCTAAAAATTTTCGATACAAACCGCAGCCGTTGGAAATTTTCTCCAAGAAACCAACCATTCATTTGCAAGTCAAATGAAACCACCGGGATTTCATTCCAACCGAGTGTCCAAAACATACCCAAATCGTTATCAGGAACAATTTTCAATTTCAAATCAAAAACAGTGGAAAATCAATTTTAACCATAACCATCAAACAATCCAAGGTCAAGTTTTTCAATCACCAACCAATCAACCACCAGTTTACCAAGTACCACCATATCAGGCTCCTACGCCTCAAATCCAAGGTGTTTCGAAAACAGATTTTGAGAACTACGTCAAGGCAAACGATGCGGTGTTGAAGAATGTTCAAAATCAAGGTCAAAATTTGCAAAATCAAATGGCTAATGTCATGAGTTTGTTGACAAGTCTTTGTTGTAATTCAAAATTTAGGCTCTATCTTCCAAGCCGTGGTACTCTTCCAAGTCAAATACCGTGTGGACTAAACCCTCGTCATGCAATTTAATGCTATCAAACCTACAAGGAGCAGGTAAGACTTGGGAATTGAACATTAGGTGCTTCCTCTTTGTTCCACACCCGATGTTTCAACTTCCTTAAAAGAACCCGAACAAAACACGGAGACGTCAACGGAAAAGGTGCAAATCCAAATTTGGATAAAATTACCCGCACATGGTCCATCTTCCGGAGGAAGAAGATTCATTTCATTGAAATTCCTAAATCAAAAAGCAAAGAAAAATGAAAACCTATTAATGTTGAATATTCAAGATCTTAATTATCAAAACCAAATTCGTAATCCTTCTTAACTTCCATTAACCCTGAGAGGATGAAAGTATTGAGAGAGAACGATACTAACCGAGTGTAAACATAGCGGTTTTTGAGGATGTTCAAACAAACTCCGTTTAGAGATTGGATATGAAAGGATGCTCTCTGTCGAAATGCCAAAGTTCAACAAATGGTTAAGCTCGTTGCTAAGGAACAAAGAGAAGCTTGAGGAGATCGCTATCCATGACACATGGTTGCGGAAATGTTACGCTAATCATTATGACAATGTCCACGAGAAGCTGAAGATCCGGGAAAATTTCTTATCACATGTGCTTTACAAGAGCACAATTAGAACTGTGCTTTAGCGAATTCAGGAGCTAGCATTAACCTTATACCTTCATTTTTCTATCTATAAGAAACTTGAGCTTGAAGCTTTGACTCCTACTCTATGACACTCGAGCTTGCCTCTCGTTTTCTTTTACTCACCTGATGGCATAGACGTGGATGTTGTAGTTGAGTCGATGGTTTTCACTTTCTTACGGATTTTGTGGTGCGTTAATTTTTTGAAAAAAATAAACCCGATTTCCGAGAAGTTGCCTATTATTTTAGGAAGACCCTTCCTTCGAACCTGCGAAAGGCTCTCATTGATTTGTACGAAGAAAAATTGACTTTAAGAGTAGGAAAGATTGAACTTGTTTATTATGCCGATAAATCTGAGAAAAACAAGGAAAAGAATTTTGTTCATGCCATTTCTATCATTGATTTTTCAAAAGACGATCCGTTTAGTGGCAGTACCACTAATACTCTTCCTCCTAGTTCTTCTAGGTGCAGACTAGTGTAATTTGAGAAGTTCGCCGATGAACTTGCTGTTCCTCTTTGATTCGTTACACAAAGACAGTTATGATGGTTCGGATTTTTAAGAAGGACGTGCATGAAGTAAATTTATTCAAATTTACTCGAATCCTCTTTTCGAATTCAGATGATAATTTCAAATTCTATGCAAACATTGATATCCTCTCTTTGAAGAGAACGATAAGGACACCGAGATTAAGTCTTCTTCTTCTTTACACTTACTTTCACCAGAAGAAGTGATTATTAGAAGCTATATCTTGAAAGAGATTCGTTCCACCGGGATATTGATCTTACCGCCCTCCCTCCCTTGAAAATTTCAAGTAGCAATCCCATTTATTTTTTTGACTTCCTACTCTCACCGGAAGAGACAGGTTTGTTCATGGAATGACGACCGATGTTTTTTTACTGTTGGGTCCGATTGTGTGGAAAATGATGACTTCAAATTGCGATAATAAGGAAAAAATAATTTGTCTACCTTGGCAATTTACTTACATCAAAACAAAATTTTTTTGTCCTCAAGAAGTTGAGAAACTCCAAAAGAAAAAGAAGATGAAGTTTCAGAGTAAGTAATGTTCAATTCCTTATATTGTCATGCCAATTAGAATAATTTTGATAATTTCCGATTGATTTTAATGATCATTTTTCCATAACCAAAGATTTTTAAATAGGGACTTAACCAGTTTCATTTGATTCCTTTCCGAATCAAGTAATTTCCATCTCCTTTTTTAGATTCCGACTCGCCTTTTCATGCGGCAGTTATTGTCGGCTAGTGTTACCTTGAATTCTCTCGGAAACGAGGACAAAGTATTCAAACCAGGTATACTAGTTTATCATACCATTCATGATAAAAATCTTGTAACATTGGAGGAGAATTTAAAAGAGAACATTTCCTCCGGGACTCTTTTAGTTTTCAAAGAACCATCATTCCTTCTGCTTCCGCCAGAACCACCAGATAAATGTTTGAATTTTGAGCCCATTTTGCTTATGAAGAATGCTGTGCTTAATGAAGCTTTCTACCAAAGCAATGTTGAAGATGTCAATTCCTTCACAATTATCATTTGGATTTTTCTTCCATATTTCCCTTACACCAAGAAATCACCTTTGATTTTCTCCTTTAGGAGTGAAAATTTTGTTTTTGACCCCGGCATCTTCGCTTAGAGCCGGTGGTATTTCATTTGCTCTCTCCAAGAACGAATTAATTAGGAGATCGAGTCGAGCTTGCGACTCGGTTAACAAAAACAAGCCGCTTCGTGGGAGTTCACCCCGTGCTTATCCTTTCTATTTTTATCTAATGTGTTGTGTTGAGAGAGGCTTGTACTCTTTCCGATTTATCGATGTTTGTTGCTTGTTGTTTGTTGTGATTTTTGTAGGATCGACTCAACAAATTCTTTAAAGTCTCTCGTGTCCAGTTAATTTATCCCGTTCTACTCGAGTTTCTCATCCTTTGTGTGAAATTAGTTTGGGGAGATCCAATATCCTTTCATCATTATCGATTAACGTTTATCTTTGCATACCTCATAAACGGCTTAGATTTTCGTAGAGACCCGACTTTAAACATTGAGGACAATGTTTTGTTTTAGTTTGGGGAAGGGAATCTATCGATTTGATGTTGCTTGCTTATTGTTTTGTTCTCACGTACCCGTTTTTCCCACAAAAATAGCAAAATTTTTAAATTTTTAGTCATAAATATTTTAAAAAAAATAATAAAATTATATATATATATATATATATATATATATATAAGTGTTAAGACACAAATGTAGGTTTTCCGTTGGTAAGAATAAGAAGTAATTTTTGACCCGATCGTACGTGTAGAGTTCTAGCTTTCTCCCTTAGCAATTAATGATGATAGTTTGTGCTAGTCTTATGCAGACTTTAAACATGCTAGACTTGAAATCATTAGTAAATGAAGACTTGTGCTAATCTCAAGTAGATTTTAAATATGCCGAGTTGGATTTTATATAGGCTAAGTGTTCGCGGATTTCTATCTTAGAAATTTTAAATTGCGAAGAATAAGAAATTATAGTGTTATTTATAAGTCATGACATTAAACGTAGAGTAGTTGGTTCTCTTTCAAGCTCATATGTATTAATTGTGGTTTTTTCTTCCATTAGCTTATTTCACCTTTATATATAAATGTTTAATAAATAGAGTTGTGCGGTTTTTTTTTGGTTAATAATTAGCTAATAGAAGTTTTCTTTAGTTCCTTTGTGATTAGGATGAGTACACATCAGGAATACTTAATTTGGCATACTATATGTATCATATAAAGAAATATTTTGCTTATTCCTTAAAGAGCCTTAGGGTATATGGGATAAGTAGAATTCAATAATAATCCAAGACTGATAAAAGTTTGTTGTATCTTGCCGGCTCACAACCGATGTTACAGCCTTCTAAAAGGTCGAGGAAGTTACCGAAGTCGAAATATGTTTGCTATATCTTGTCGGAGGCGTGGCCGATGTTGTAGCCTTCTAAAGGACTGAGGTATAATAATGTTGCTTAATTTTTGTCTTATTTTGTGCCTTAAAGAGCCTAAGGGTATATGGTGCAAATAAGATTGGTCCATTCATGTCTTAAAGAGCCTTAGGGTATATGACATGAATGGTGCCTTGCTTAAGTAGCCTAATAAAAGCCAAATTTTGGTTGCCTCGATGTGGACTTTAATCTTGATGACATTTGATCTTTTGAAAAGGGCTAGGAGCTAATTATTGCGTTCTTAGCGTTTACGCTTTATTTTTGGAAATTAATAAGTATCAGAATAACAAAGTCTTTAAAGAGCTCTTTCGGGTATATGACTTAAGTAAAACCTTGAGATACAAAAGTAGGATTCACGGGAGGAAAAGTAAGTACACAATTAGTAGTTATGAGTAGTGTTAGTGTCATGACTTGTAACTAACGGTGATATATTTAACCGGGCAAATATGATCACCCGGGTCGTTTCCCCAACGACTAGTGAAATTGAATCCTCGTTTAAGTCCGGATTATAACTTGAATAAGAAAACAGATGATTTGATAAGCTATGATTACTAAATAAAAAGCAATAATTAAAAATTGAACAATTAAAGGCAATTAAACATTTAAAACGATTAACGGGAAACAAATATAACGCGACAATTAAGCAAGTAAACTAATTTTAACTCTTAAAAATGGAAACTAAAATTCTAAACCTAAGCTAGGACAAAAGAAATTTTTAGGAAAAAGAAAAACAATTTTTTGATTATTTTTAAATTTAATATGAATTAAAAACTAATTTAATCTAATTAAATCTATAAAAAATAGCAAATTAAGTACTCAAAATTTGGAAAAATGATTTTTAAGCTTAGAAAAGTCTAAAATATTATAAAAACAAAGAAAACTATTTTTAACTATTTTTATTATTAAAATCCTATTTTTAAAATTTAAAATAAAAGCTCAAAATTAAAATTTAAGATCTAAAAAGTGTAAAAATGATTTTACTGGATGTAAACCTAAAGCATTTTTTATAAAACTAAAAACTATTTTTTTGTATTTTTGTGAAACTTTTTTCTATTTTTTTATTGATTTTATAAGATTTCAACTTTCGAAAATTGATTAAAAATAAAATAAAAGCTGGAAAAATCTATAAAATTCAGGGAAAATCCTAAACACTAGCAGGAACACAAGAAAAATAAGAAAAAACAAATTGCTTAACGAATAAGCTCTCAAATGAGCTTATTATGCTACGGCTTATTATAGAAAAGGGGAAATTAAAACGTGTACTAGTATTAAATGTGGGGAAGAAATACTGGATGAGCTATTGAAGTAAATGGTTAACACGTTGGGCTTATAACTAAGAGGTCGTGGGTTCGAGTGTGGGCAACCCCTTTTTGCTATTTTTTTTTTTACTTTTAAGAAAAACTAAATACTAAAACTTATAGCAAGGTCAAAACAGTCTTATCAAAGCTCTCATTGGCTCACTTGGCAAAAGCAAGGATCGTGTACAAGATGGGAAAGCACAAGTGAGCTCTATTTTTAACACTAAATGCTCTTACACAATAGCACAACGCTGTCACATCAAAGAATGAACAGTTGGCAATCCGGTTCTGTTGAGTGTGCATTTAGTTTGATCCAACGGCTAAAACTTAAGATCCAATGATTGGAGGATTGAAAGGTGTAGATCAAAAGGAGTTGGGCATCAAGCTTGGCCTAGAAGGTTCCTTTAGCTGCTATATAAAGACCTCTCACCACACACACATGAAGGAGGGAATTTTTTTTTCTAGCTTTTTCAACTATATAGCTTTAGATAGTAGCTTATTGTAATTTGTTTTAAAATCAGTTGTAATTCTCTTTAATATAATGTAATCAAAGTGTTTATTAATCAAAGTTAGTGTTTGCTTTTAATCTTCTTAGTCCGCTCTTTATTTCATAAGCTTCTATAATAGCCAACTGTCTCAATATGCTAATAAAGCTCATAATAAGCTCTTTACAGTCTATAAGCTAAATAGAGCTTATTTAATTAGTATTAATCATATCTAAACCTTTATCCGCTTAAACATATTTCTACCTTAAACTGTGGATTATGTGCTTTTTTGGACGTGTGTACCAATTATGGAGGGTCAAAGAAAGGACTTAACTCCTAGCTTGATTTATAAAGCTGGAGAGGCTTGTAGTGTGCCCTTTTTTATTAGGACCTCCATCTTGGTTAGCTAGAGGATTAAAGTGAGTTTTTTTTCTCTTTAAATTTTCTTACTTTTACATTTTAGCTTAAAATATTATCTCTAGTGTTATTAGTATTATGTTTGAAGATATGCTTCTTTTTATTAGTTAAATATTCTTATAATCATCTATTTGTGCTTAAATGTTATAAGTTTTATCATCTGTTTCAGCTATTTTAGTTATTAAACTTTGTTTACTTTATATAGTATAAAGCTAAAAAAAATAGATTTAGCTTAATCTTAGATCTTAGCTTAATCTTTTGATTAATTAATGGTTTAAACCAGTTGGATTTAGCTTATAAAATATCTGGTTATAGTTCTAATAAGTAGAGTTCATTTTAAAAAGCTTTTATTTGAATTTTGTCAAACCTTAAGGGGTTTGGATTAGCTACTTTGACCTCAAATAGTCAAAGTGAGCTTAAGTATTTGATTAGGTCAGTTTCAATTTCATTTAAAATTAGTAGTTAAATAGTTTTTATAGGGTAAATTTTGAAAATGAAAAAGTTATGGCTTATTTTAAAAGGTTCAGCACCAGGGCACTTTAAAGCTTAAGCTAGGATTGCTTATTTTTGAGTTAGGTCCTCTAGGCTTTGGTTTGTGTCTGAGTCAGTAATGTGCTTGTTTTGTGTTTAACACACTCAAAGAGAGTGTTTAGTGCAGCACCAAACCTCAAGGGAGCCTGCACTTTGGTCTTTGTTTGTGCCAATTGCACCAGCAGTACCTTCATCAGAAGGTACTGCTGATCTTTAAGCTTCATTTAAGCTAGATATTGTAGGAATTAGAAGTTAGATTAGGATATTTGTAGTTTTCTATAAGCATAGGATTAGTTATTGCTTATTTGTAAAAAAATTTCCAGTGCTTAATTTGTTAGGGTAAATTTGCTCTTAAAGTAGCTAAAAACCAAAAGACCCAAAAAACAGTAGTAGATTAAAGTAGCTTTTTATTCAATTTTTAGCTTTATATTGACTTAGGTTTTTGCATTTAGTTTCATAACTTAGGAGTTGTTTGATTAGATTTTAAAAGCTTATAATCTAGTTTAGCTTATTAAGAATTTGAGCTTATATGGATTATGTGCTCTTTAGCTTATTTTCTGAGTTTGACTCATAGATCATCATTTTCAGTTGCATTCTAGTATTTTAAATTCTCATTTCTTTTCTCATTTAGCTTAAGGACATCATAAACTTTACAAATCTTTTTTTGTTTTTAAATTGAGCTTTAAATGAGCTTTTTATAAGCTTTTTAAGAAAACCAAAGGAAAACCCCTTGTTTCTGTAACAGCTTATTGATAAGCTCTTTTGGAGCTTATCATTGAGTTTCAGCCCTAAGAGCTTTGTTAAATAATGTATCATCACCACTATATCTACAACTAATGTTTTATAAGTTTTTCTAAATAAGCACTTTTTAAATTCAACATATTTTTGGCTTAAAAGGCTTAACTTGTAATCGGGTTTTGGGCCCTTCAGGCGTAGTTTTGGAAATTTTTAAGTTTTCTCAGTTAGGTCCCTAGGTTTGCACAATGTTAGTCCTTTAGTCTTTGCATAGTTAGTCTTAGTTAAGTATTTTAAATTGTTTTAATTTTTAATTGTCAATAATTAGGTTAATTTTTAATCAAGTTAATTTAAAACTGTAAATTAAAAAGTAAAAATTAGTAGGGCTTTTTATTTTTATAAATTTCTTACTATTTTCTCTTTTTAGTATAATTTTTTTATAAAATTTTTAGGTTTATATTTTTAGCATTTCTATTATTTTTAAGCGTTTAATTAGTTTAAAATTTTAGAAAATTCAATATCTTTAAAATCTAAAAGTCAAAAATGTGATTCTTTTTCTAAATTTTTCTTTTTTTCTGTGTTTTTTATCTAGGAAAAATATAATTTCAATTATTTTCTATTTTTTTAGGATTTAATTAGATTTAAATAGTTTTTAATTAATAAAAAAATTCAAAAATAATCAAAAAAATATTTTTCTTTTGTCTTAATTTAGGTTTAGGAATTTAGTTTGCATCTTTAGGACTTAATTTTGATTTACTTCCTTACTTGTCGCGTTTTATTGATTTCCCGTTTACCTTTTTAAGTGCTTAATTGTTTTTAATTACTTGTGTTTAATTGTGCTTTTAATTAGTAGTTATAGAAAACCCAATCAATCTTCGAACCTATTCAATGTTTCCATATCAAGCGGGTTTCAATTTCTCAAATCGTTGGGAAAACGGGACGGGAAATCATACTTTTCCGGTTAACAGCGGTATATTAAATTTATATATATTTTTTAAAGAGTGAATTTTCCTTAGGGAATTTTCTTAATTGCTCTTGTGGAAATATTAAATAGTGTATTATATCCGCGTATTTTTTTTCTACTGGTAGTTTTAGTTCCTCTTGCTTGTCAATAATTAGTTCATTCTGGTAGTTAATTTTCCTTTCCATTTTCTTGTATCTGTTTTGTGTGTATTGGCCTAATCTTTTGCAAACTAATGGTTCAGAGGGTGGGATAGTCATTTTTTTAGTGTTCTACATGGAACCACCGTGTTTTATTGATGCCAAGTGCTCATAACTGGTAGTTCAAGTGTTCCCTCTGGAGGTAACCAGAGTTCCTACTGATAGTTTTCATTTTTCCTACTGGTTGACCACTTCCTACTGGTAATGTTAAGTTTTCCTTCTGGTTGACTTTTCTTTGTGCTGGTTATATTTGTTCGTGCTGGTAGATTAAATTGACTTTTATCTTAATTAAAAGTCACCATTGAGATATTGTTGGCATTTAATTCGTTCAAAGGGCACACCACACAAAAAACTAAAAATCCCAAACCCCCCACCCAACATTTCTAAATAATTGGATAATTACTATTTTCAAAATAAGGTTCATGAATGGTACCGTTAAGTTTATTATATATCATAAATCTTTTTGCTATTTAAAATATATTTTTGATATATAAAGTTTTTATGTAGAACCTCTATACTTATTAGCTTTTGCACAGTGTGACATAAACATTTTTGAGTGTGCTTGGAAACAGTTTTTGGCATGCTGCTTGGTTTTATTGCAACACATTTTGGACAAAAAGAGGGGAAATTTTTTCAGGGATTGGTGTTGGGCTAACACACAAACAAATGGTGCTCAAACTCACATGTTCGCAGACAGAAAATAGTTGATTCACCTTGAGGGTATGACTCTGGTGTGATTCTCAAATCCGTTGATAGCTTTAATAGTTTGCTCAAAACTATAGGGTATTTAACTCACCCATGCTTCTTTTGCTCAGAGTTGCAATGGTCATCAATCCACCATGGATAATGCCACTTAGTTGGTACCAAAGGATTGGGCTAGTCCAATTGCAAACGGCTTTTGGTAAAGATTAACAAATCCGTTGATGCTAACAATTTGCTAAAAATTGTTAGGGTAATCATACTACCTAGTTATCACAACAAAGAGTGGCTAGTCCTGGGCAAAAGGCTTAGGTAAGACCATATAAAATCCGTTTATGGCTTGTGATGTATTTGCCAAAAATCATTAGGTATTCCAATTCTCCAATGATTCATGTTTAGAGTTGGAGACTGGTTTACTAATTCACAGGGTGAAGTCATGATTCCACCAAAGGAATTAGCTAGCCCAGATGTGGAGTACGCTAATGGAAAGGCTTATCAAACTACTCATGTAGCTGAGGTGGTTCCAAAGTTGTTGCTGGTTCAAGTTTCCTGTGCTTCTTCAACGTTTGTGCTTTTGATTGTTCAAGTTCAACAAGACTTTTGATGTTCGGCTCCAAGGCTATGAAGACCAATCTGTTTGACACAAGATCTGCCCAATGTGTTCAAGTCTCTTAAAGCTGTTTGTATGAAGAAATACAGCTATGTGCAGAAGTTTCATGTGTTCATAGTCAAGACTCAAGCCAGATTGGATGTGGATGTAAAGTTTTCAAATTTCAATTTCTCAAGGATCAAGACTGAAGATCTATATAAGAATCTGGAATTAACTTAGTTAATTCCAGTTAGGGGAGGATTGTTAGGAATATTTGTAAAATACTTGTTTCTACTAGTAGCGTTGTAGTTCCTACTGGTTGAGTAGTAGTTCCTCCCCCCCCTTACTGGCTGGTATGTAGTCCTAGTGGTAAGGTCTATTTTAATGTTAGTCCTGTAGGCTAATCTAGTTACTACTGGTAGAATACTTAGTCCTAGTAAAGTCAAATAGTTATTCCAGTATAAGATTTTAGTTAGTTAGAGATGAGGATATGCATGAGCTAAATAAGGAAGATATTCATGCATATCAATCTCACGCTTTTTTAGTAAATGCTGATTGCATTTTTAGTAAATGCTTATTAGTGTTTCTCCACTATAAAGAGAACCTACGGCTTAGGGAAATGTACTCATCTAGAAAAACACATTTCTCCTTATTAATTAATAGAAATCCATAGAAGGATCTTTTAGTTTTATTAGTCATGTTCTTCTTATTAGTTGTGTCTATATTCCGCGTAGACATTAGCTTTTCAAAGAAAGAGTCTCTCTTGTGATTAGCTTGTGATTACATAGGTTAATCACCATCCTTAACAGGCAGTAAAGATCTAACTAGAGTGGGATCCAACATTTCTCTCCCGAGGTTGTTGAGCTGGGCTTGAATAACAGCTAGTCTATCAGAAGTTTCAGTACTTCTAGCTTTTGAGGATGTTTCGTTATGCCATTTCTAAGAGTATTCAGCCATTTCTTGGATGGCTATTTTTGCATCAGCAGTAGTTTTAGTGGAAATGGAACCTTTAGAGTCAAGGATTTGTTTGATGGGAACATCGAGCCCATTAGAAAACAAGATTACTTCCTGCATATTAGTTCAATAGTGTTGGGGACATTTCATCAAGAGTTCTTTAAATCTTTCCCATGCTCAGAAAAGGCTTTCGTCTGGTTCTTGCTGAAAGTTGTTAGTTTCCTCCATTTTCTTTGCAGTGCGAGCAGGTGGGCAGTACTTGTTTAGAAACTTCATTTTCAGGGTTTCCCAGTTTGTAATCGAACCTGATGGTTCGTTCATGAGCCAATGACTTGCGGCTCCAGTTAAGGATATGGGATAAGCTCGAAGCATTACTTGATCTTGAGTTACCTCTGTAATATGAAATAAGTCAATGATCTTAAGTACTTTTTCGATGTGTTCGTTTGTGTCTTCATGTTCTGAACCGCTGAAAGTATTTTCGTGAAGTTCCTTGAGAAATTGCCCTTTCAATTCAAAGTGAGTTTTGTCATTAATCTTAGGCCTAACAACTCCTGACCCATAGTTTCCATGGGTCTTTCTCATGTAGTGCTATGTTGTTTCCGTCATAATTTCGGTAGTTTCTTCCTCTGAATGTTCTTCGATGTCAGAGAATAAATCGAGCTCTAGTGAACTCGACTTTACAAGACCAGGTGTCTCGAAAATCCTCTTTTTTAAGCGAAATAATCTTTCTGGGTTTTCAGAGGATAATAAATCAGTAGGATAGGATCTTTGAAAAGAATACAAAAAATTAAACACGGAAATCAAATTTAGTTCTACTACTGTATTAGATGATCAATACGTCATATTCAATTAATTTGAATACGCCGAATGGGGTATGCATGAAGGTAGTACGCGTTCTTGAATTTTACAGAATACGCCGTTATGGGTCCTTTGTGAAGGTTAGTACGCCGTATTGAGTTTACAGAATACGCCGTATTAATTGGAAGAATAGATACGTTGTTTAAACTGCAGAGATCAATACATTTTTCTAAGTAGAAGGGCCGATACATCGTATCTAACTGGTGGATACGGCGTATCAGTTGATCTATCAGAACATGATACTTAGAAAACAATTAATTAATGCGGGAATTTATTCTCTACAAGTAATCACTCAATTAAATTAAATTCAAAAGAATTAAATTACACTGTTAATTATTCTAGTAATGTTAGAAATACTAAAAAATAAAAGGTTAACTTTTTCACTCCCGGCTGCGGTGCCAAAAATGATGTGCTGTCGTGTAGGGTCAATTTATTGATTACCAAGTTCTAAATTTGTATTTAGCCGACTTATCCTAAACCAACACTTTAACGGGCAATGTACCCGATCGAGTGGAATTTCATGATAAGTAGGGTGTCGAACACTAAGAGCGAGGTCGTTAACCTTATATTCTATTAGTATTTTAATTAATCTAATTAAGTTAATTCTAATTACTTGTTAAACCTATGCTAAACCTAGTTCTAATGATAATGGGGGGTTTTCAGCCTGAGAGACTGGCACAGGTTTTATGGTGACAATAATCAATTCTAAACACAATAAACATGCAAGAAAACAATCAGAAGATAAAAGAGCGGTACAAGCCAAATGATAGAAAACTGTATTAGCCATATTAAATCCGATCAAATGTTGGTTTGTTTGTTTAGTGCAATGATTACTTATCTCAAAGAGGCATATCATTTAAGACTTAGTGGAAAATCATCTAAGACCTAGGACACGTTTGAATCCTGTCACATTAACGTTATCCTCATAAAGATACTTGTAGTTTAAATTATATATCTACTAGGGATTAAAGCAATGGTGATTTGTTAAACCTAGACCATCGGACTTTACTACTTACTGTTGACGGTATTTATATACTGGTAGTGTATCTGTTCAGTCTTTACAATTAATTAGAAAATACTTGTTGAAACTTTACAGATCACCTGCCGGATCAACTAAGATTCATAATTTAAAGTACAAAGATTAGAATTATTGTGATCGTATTGGTTCCATTAATATAAACTTGATATGGAGAGATCCCAGAATCTAGTGCACTAGTTAGGCGTAATAGATCCAGTTTAAGATATAGTCGCATATACGACCACGTTAGGACACTGTTCATGTGATTAAACATAATTAAACTTTCAACGATAAATTAAGAAATCGAGTTTAAAACAAACCAAACATTAAACATCATTAAGATGGCTAATACCTGAGGGTATTAGCCCATAACCATTGTAATTATACAAGCGTGATCAAATAACCAAGGTAAACTAAACGTTTTACCGAACGATACAAAAAATTAAATGATTACAAGAGTATAGGTATTACAAGGTGTCTTCTATGGAATCGTGATCGATGCTTGACCTTTGGTTGCTCTTTTTTTTAGAAAATCGCCTTTTATGTGTATGGTATAGAGAATATGATTTTGCACACTGAAAACTCATTTTTGAGTCTTCTATTTATAGTGTCTGAAAAAGACTGGATACGCATATTGGAGGTTCGGCAAGGCGTATAGGGGTGTTTTCCTTGGAGTACGCGCTAAGTTTATTATTAATCAAATATAACTTCCCAAATTATAATTATTCACTAAATCTCTCAATAGTTATCCAGCTGGGTACGGCGTATGAGGAGACATGGATACATCGTATTGGGAAGTAAGAATACGCGTTTTCTTGTGAAGTCCATGCACTCATACGCCGTATCTTCTTTTATGGATACGGTATGGATCAGAATTAAGGCAATCTTTTAAATAGCATCGTTTAAGCTCAAACAAGTGTGCTTTTAGCATTGTCTTCACAAATCAATCCGGAATTACATGCAATTATACAAATTTAAGCATTAAGTAGGCGAGTCTTGTAATAATTACTATTATAAAAATGTAAAATTTATTCGGGATTAAATGATGTATAAAATATAACGTTATGTGATTGTTATCAGATATCAGTATCGCCTTTTCATCTGATCCATGGGTTTTCGGTAGTGTAGAGGGTGGCTTAGAATCTTGGTTAGTCTTTTTATTAGGCTTACCGGTTGAACCTGGGATTAGCGGGTTACTAGGGTAGATTGACACCTATCCCTAGTGTAAGAATGAACCATATTAGCGCCTATGTCACATTAAACACTTAAAAAGCACAAGAACTCTTTTAAAGAGGGTTAATAATCTATATAGGTTATAGAATTGGTTTTAAGGATAGTTGGGGATTAACCACTACGAACTTGGATGCCATGACCGTATGATCTTAGGGGGGAATTGGTTGTCGGTCAGGAGTAACTTATAGGACAGACCATGAAATGACAATACGAGTCTGCCGATATTAGAAACCCCCCACTATGAAACTGTAATTGACATTGCACATGAAATGTATCATACATAGTAATGAATGTCTAGGCTTCGCATGCTTTTCTCCCTGACTACTTCTATCAATTTACTTTTCAACATTTACTTTCTTGTAGTTTTAAAATCAATCTTAAAACCAAGTTTCAATTGTAACAAAATCAAATTAGAACTAGTAACCTTAGCTCTTGGGATGACCTCGGATTTACCAACTACTGCACTACATACGATCGGGTTCTTTGCCCGTTAATGCGTGTAACGGTAGACAAGTTTTATAAATTTAAAACTTGACAATTAATTATTCAAAAAAATTCTACGCATCACTTATTTAACTAAATACTATAATATTCTTCGTCTTCGCTAGAAATTTGTACTTAATCCTAGAGATTTAGAGAGAATTGATATGGAGAGGAATTGATATAGAAGTGTATGAAAGGCTTGATTTTCGTCCTTTATTTATAGGCTGAGAAAGGGTCGAAGTGCAGCACACATTATAAAAATGTGGGGATCCCCCACCCCTCCCTGTATGTGTTTTTCTTTGCTTATGTCAGTGGTGGAAAATATCATTAATGCTTGAAGGGAAGTGTGGCGTACATTCTTGGAAAACCGGCGCACTTCATGTCTTTAATGGCTTCATTGAATTCAATGATATTTGAGACGCACACATAAGATTGTGCGGCACACATTCTTGTGATTTTTGCTTTATCATTTCTTTTCTTCTAACTTGTATTTCGAAGATCATAAACACTTGTATCTTTAATCTATTTGAGCACTGGATGTCTTCAAGTGAACCTGCATATATTTTATGCTATTAAGTACCAAAAGTTCACGAGAAATGATGAAATATATAGAAGTTAACGTCGTCTCGAAAAACAAAGTATAATTTACGGCGTTGAGCAACTACAAAGTACATCGGTTGGGGATTTCATTGTTGGGAGAGAAGTTGGGTGAGTGGAGTTCCAAAAGCAAGATTGTAGCGTGATGTCACCGCTGACTGGTATGTATAGTTATCCTCTTGCTGTCCTCAAGTCATCTGGATGAGGACACAATTTTTGGACTACGGATGCAGATTCAACAAAATTCTGATGTATTGCGATTCAAAGAGCTTTATCGCCATATCATTCAATCCGGTTCAGCACTCTTGTACTAAGCATATCAACATCGGGTACCATTTTATTAAGGAACACGTTGATCGGGGAACGGTTGAATTGTACTTTGTCAGAACGGAATAGCTAAATTACCTTACCCAACAAACATAAAAGGTGTTAGGAGTTTTCTATGACATGCAGGTTTTTATCGTAGGTTTATTAAAGACTTTTCTATGATATCCAAACCCATGACTCAACTTTATTTAAAAGATGTAAAATTTGATTTTTCTGATAACTACAAAAAGGCATTTAATATTTTAAAAGAAAATTAACCACTTCTCCCATTATAATATCTCCCGATTAGAATATGCCTCTTGAATTAATGTGTGATGCTAGTGACTTTGCTGTTGGAGCTGTATTGAGACAACGAATAGATGAAAAATTCAAGCCAATCTATTACGCTAGCAAAACATTAAATAATGCTCAAGAATATTATACCACTACTGGAAAAAAAACTTCCCGCAATTGTTTTTGTGTTTGATAAATTTCGTCCTTATCTTATTTTATCAAAAACTGTGGTTTACACTGATCATTCTGCTTTGAAGTACTTATTCAATAAACAAGATGCTAAACCTAGGCTTATACGATGGGTTCTGCTACTACAAGGATTTAATATTGAAATTAAAGATAAAAAAGGAGCCAAAAATTTAGCCGCAGATCATCTGTCTAGGTTAAAAACCCTCACATGGAGATGTTGACTATAAGGAAATAGCTGATGAATTCCCTGATGAGCATTTGATGATGTTAAAAACTAAGTTTAATGACGATGAACCATGGTATGCGGATTTTGTCAATTATATTGTCGGGAAAGTTATTCCCCCAAAATGGACATCCGAAAAAAGAAAGAGATTTTATTCTCAAGTCAAGAGTTATTTCTGGGATGAACCCTATGCATTTAGATTGTGTTCCGATAATATAATGAGAAGATGTGTGGCTGGAAGTGAAATCTTTGGAATTTTAGTGCATTGTCATGGACATCATAGCGATTATGTTACAGCAAGAAAAGTTTATGAGTCTGGATTTTATTGGCCTAGTATTTTTAAAGATGCTAAAGAATACATGATGAAATGCGATGCATGTCATAGATCGAGGAATATATCATCAAGGAGCGAAATGCCTTAGAATAATATTCAGGTATGTGAAGTGTTGATGTTTGGAGATTAGATTATATGGGAATGTTCCTTGGCTCAAGAGGTATATGTAATATATCTTGTAGCTATTGATATGATGTCCAATGGGTTTGGAAAGGTCATGCATTACCCGAATGATGCGCGAGTGGTGGTTAAATTTTTAAGAGGACTATTTGCTAGATTTTGAGTTCATAAGGCTTTGATTAGTGATAAGGGCACACATTTTTGTAATTCTCAGCTCAAAAAAGCTTTACAAAATTATGGTGTGACTCATAATTATGACAACATATCACCCTCATCTAAATGGACAAACTAAGTTACAAACAGGGCTTATTAAACGTATTCTAGAGAGCATTTAGTAGGTATATCCTAAGGATTTGGTCGGAAAAAAACAAAACTTAAAAATCCATTATGGGCTTTACGGACAGCTTTACAAAAACACAACATGATGTACGCCTTTCAGATTAGTTTATGAAAAAGTGTTTATTTACTGTGCGCAAATTGAGGGCATTAATCGTATATTGGGCATTAAAACAATGTCAATATAGGACTTAACCATTGTAGTAAAATCATTTTTATGCACTAAATAGTTAGCTGAATTAAGAGGATGGGGCTTATGATAATCTAGAATTTTACAAAGAACGAACTAAAAAAAATGGCATGTTTCTGAGACTTCGTAGAGATAAAGATTCTAGGTAGGGGACACAGTATATTATATAAATTCTGTTTAAAAATATACCTGGGAAGTTAATCAAATGGTATGGTCCAAATATAGTTAAAACGGTATATCCATATGGGGCTGTAGAAATTACTGATAAGAACAGTTTTAGTTTCAAAGTCAATGGACAACGCTTAAAGAAATATTACAAGGATAACTGTAATTATGTGAGCATGTATCATATTAAAAAAAGCGTGAATCGATAGTCGGTCGGTCGACCCATTTATAGCTTGTAATTGGTCTAGGCTGATTAATCGCGTTGGCATTTCCTGCAAGTTTTTGGTATTTCCGGCGACTTTTTGGTACTTCCGAAGAATTTTAGGCATTTACGGCAAGATTTGACTTAGACCAACAACTTGTAATAGATATAAACAACAACCGTAAGTGGTTAAAACAAGTTTTCGGCGTGTTTATGGTTTTTTCAGCAAGATTTGCATGTTTCCAATAAGTTTGGACCATTGGCCACCGCTAACCACGGCCGGTTTGTTTGACTGGTTTGCAAATATCAAAAAGGTTGGTAGCCGATTAATGTCTAGGCAACGATTAATCAACGTTGTAGACTTTTTTATGGAACACTGAATAATAAAAATCAGCTACAATTGTTTATTAAAGTGGGATACGTTTGATAAGGTTAAAGAGTTTAATATGTTGGGTGTGCAAACTCAATCTCATATTGATAGAGCTATATATAATCTCAAAGTTAACATATAAGCTTGGTGGGTTACTCTTTTATTACCAATTAGTTTTAGAAAGGAACCTCAATTGGGATTATATGTTGGACTTGGTGACATGTTAGGCTGTAGGAATCCCAACAAATGGTATCAGAACTACTGTTGGGCCAGTAATGATGTGGATACTCTTGGTTACACCCCGGTTTGACGGTACTAGTGGATCCCGGTATACCTTCTATCGAAAGGAAGCCAGTAAAAGGTTGTGTGTTTCGATGGTGAAGGTCGGCGATATGAAAAAGGTAGGATCGTGGCTATAGTTGAAGGACAGTTGATCAACCTAGATTACAATATTAGCGATAAAATAAAAGAACAAGATGCACACAATATATACACTCGAACCTCCTTTATTAATTAGAAATAAATATTACATCGGGAAAGAAGAATGTGTGATTCGTTCTTCTCGAACAAGGCTATGATGCCGCTTATTGGATAAAAACCAACAAACCTTGTAAACTAGCGTGGAATATTGACTCAAAGTAACTACACACGTTACCCCAAACGTCACATTGTATTAATTAACAAATACGCAAGGAAAAAAGGGTTTAAGGGGAGGATTGTTGGGTGTGCTATCCCACATCGGTAGAATTATAATCTCAAACTTAACATATAATTTTGGTGTGGTTCTTTTTCTATTACTGATTGGTTTTAGAAAGGAATCCCAGTTGGGCTTATGTATGTGTTGGACTTTGTGAGATAACCCGCACACATTCCCTCAATTTTACCCTTAAAATCCACAAAAATATGAGTGTGCCGGTGACTGTAGTAAACTTTAGAACTTGGCTTGGTATATCTATTCGAGACCATCATAACGAGTATTATCGATATAATTGAGTGACTTGTCTAAATTGGTAAATTTCTAAGATTACACCCAAAAAGTCTATACATGTTGTGTTATTAACTAACTACACTGGTTAGTTAACCCCCGTATAAACCCTTTTATTTACTCTCATTTTTAGAGTAAGATTCTTCTAGAAAAACCTGCTGAATCATTCCTTTCTTTTTCTTTCACCAACAAATATTTGTTTCGTTACACCTTTACACTTTAGCCTACCATATTAGATTAAGTCCTTTGTCGTTGCTAGTTGCTTTTGTGTAAAGTATTGTATTTCCTGTGTGTTCGTGTGTGTATTTTCTATCTATGGTTAGGTCAGGAAATTGCACAAAGCAATGGGAATGTGAAAGTAGTGTATATTTTTAGCCTTTGTTTTCGTGTGTTTTACTACTTTCACAAATATTTTGATATATCCGAAGTATGAAGAATTATGGATAAATTATCTGAAATTATTATGATCGTGAGATGGTGAAATTACAACGAAATTCGTAGTGTATATGATATAAAAAATCGAAAAAAGAGAAAAATACAAAAAAAAAAGTGATTTGTAGAGTATTGTTGTATGTTGGTCGAAATAAACCAACTATGTATTTCTTATATAAAGTGGTCAACATCACCACTGTTGTTCTAAAGTATGTATATATTATGGATGATTGGGAGTTGGCCGTTATGGGAACGCCAACTAAGGTTGTTTGATTGATCTATTGATCAAGACATTTATTGAGTCTAATTCGTGTCTACTAAAGCGTGAGTTGGTCTATGATTTTGTGTCTCTTTCGAGGGATGGTCAGGAAAGTTACTAGTAACATGTACCTTATTTGTTTAGGGCTTAATCTATTTGTTTTATTTTTTTTATTTAACAACAATTATATTTCCCATTCCTTATTCTAATCTTTGGTCTTGCTCGAATGAGGATGCGAGCAATTGCACGTATCTATTCCATCATTATAGATGTGTATGTGTGACTTTGTCCGCCTTGTTGGTGTATTTTCGTTGGTGAAAGGATTATAAGATTCCATACCCTTTATTGTTCTTCATCCTAACCTTTGGTTTCATTCGAATGGGGATCTGAGCAATCATGTATGTTTATTCCATCATTATGGATGTGTAAATATGATTTTGTCGGTCTTGTTGGTTTACGACTATTAGTGAAGATTACTAATCCTATTTGTAGCTTATTCGAGTTAAGAAGCGAGCAATCACAAGTGTCGCGTTCATGGATTTACTCGTGCACTTGTGGTTTTGTCTCATTTTCTGGAATATTGGTATCGATAGAGATTAGAATGAATGATCAACCCTAAACCTTAACCCAATTTACCTTTATAGACTTGTTACTCCTTAGCTTTAGTGGTAGAGATGTGTATCCTTGCCAAGCTTATGATAGAATACTCGTCACGACCGAGCAATTGAGCGAATTACTTAAATGTTACCACATAGATTAGTTGAGTGATTTGAGTGTTTTCATTTTTCTATTTTGTGAGGTGTTTGGTTGTGTACTAGTAATTGAATGATTAATTGCTTAAAGGAAAAATCCTTGACTACGGTTGGGATACATTTTCATAAGTTTTCTAAAGTCTACTTGAGGACAAGTAGGATTCAAGTGAGGGATATTTGATGACATCAAATAACGTCACTTTTATAACATCATTTATCCCATTTAAATCGCTTGTTTTATGTAATTATTGCATGAATTGGTACTTAATTGCTTATATTTGTTCATTGCAGTAATTATGAAGTCATTGGTGAAGTTTAGCTTAAAGGAACGTATTTTGGAGCTTAAACGAATAAATCTAAAGACTACTATTTTGACAACCTATATGCCGTATCCATCAAGGAAGATACGGCGTATCCGTGCCTGCACTTCACAAGCTACCATGAAGGTTTGAAGACCTATACATCGTATCCAGTTTATTCTATACGTCGTATTAAAGATCAAGTGAAGAATATTCAAGAATATTATAATCGTGGTTCCTACTCCAAGAAACCCCCAATACGTCGTATTGAGTTCATCCAATACGGCGTATCGATGAATTTCCAGAACCTATAAATACAAACCCTAAATACGAATTTGAAGGTGTGCCTATCTATACTTTCGAAACCCTAACCACAAAAGTCGATTTTCAGAAGAGAAGAAGAGAAAAGAAGGTCAAGCAACGGGCTTCAATTCATAGGAAAACCCTAGTAATCATCTATACTTAAATAATCGTTCGCTTTTTGGTATCATTCGTTTAACTTGGTTAGGTTACCTTGGTTGTTCGTTTATTATGTTTTTATTCGATACAATCGTTATTGGCTAATACCTTTAGGTATTAGCCATGTTTATGATAATTTAATGTTTGGTTTGTTTATTTTGATTGCTTAATTTATCGTTGATTGTTGATTATGTTTATCAATTTATACTCATTTATGTGCTTAAGTATGCGGCCTATCATTCAACTGGATCAGGGAATGCAAAATAGATAGCTAGCTAGATGCCGGGATGGCTCTCCATATCCGTAATTTATATATCTAGAATCATAGGATCACAAATATTGACCTATCTTTGCCTTTGGTTTAGTGAACAAGTTGGACTGGCAGGTGACCTAGGATTAACAAATAACGTTCTGATTCCCTTGGTAAAGACCCGGACAGTGGACTACTAGTATATAAAGAGTCGTTAAGCAGTAATTTAGTAAAGTCTCGTTGAGCTAGGGTTTGATAAGATCGCCATTATTAATCTCCTAAGATAGATTATAATCAACAAAGGATGCTTTATGTGAATGCGTTTAATTGTGACAGAACTGTTGTGTCTAGATTTTAGGAAGAAGTACCGCCTAAATCTAGGAATGATATGCCCCTTCAAGATAAGCAATCATAGCACTTATAGACAAACCTGCATTATATTTGATTATTCATGGTTAGTACGTTTTCCTTATAATAGGCTTGACCGTTCCTCTATCTTCTGATTATCAGCTAGCATGTGTTATCGTGACTATAGTAGATTTAGGTTACCACCAAAACCCGTGTCAGTCTCTCAGACTGAAAATCCCCCTTCGCGTTAGAATTAGGTTTAACATAGGTTTAACATAGATTAATATAGATTAGAATTAACATAGATAACTAAAATACTGGTAGACTTTGGAATTTCTACTTTCGCTCTTAGTGATCGACACCCTACTTACCAACGAACCTACAACTGATCCGGTAATGTCACACCCCGACAATGGCGGAAACACGAGGCGTGACGGAGAATGAATCGTCATAACACATGATACAATATAGAGAAATCTAAAGATGCATATCATAAGTGTCACAACATCCTCCGACGACAAGTATGAAAACTTGTGTCAAAATAGTCGATGAACACAACACATAGCTTCAAATTTTATTACAATCCGACTCCCAACATAGGGGCAAAACAAGTCTAGAATAATCTAAGAACATCCACACGAAAACAAGTCTCAAATGCAATCCTTCAACAATGATCCCTCACGGGATAGCTTAGGTCACTAAGGCATTCTATCTTGAGCTTAACGAGCATTCGCTTCACCTGAAAATGATACTCGAAAAGGTCAACATTACGTTGGTGAGCTCGTAGGTTTAGAAGTAAACCCAATTGTTGTGCCAGAATTTTTAAGTAGTGGACAGTTGTTCAATATGAAAGCAAAATGCATGCAATAGTATTTAAATCATCAGAACATCAATCATATCATACCAGGGTATTCCAACCCAAATCAACAATTCAATAGAATCCCCGCGCGCTAATAGTCCTCCGGACCTATTGCGTACCAACTGGAGCTACACAGTCGGCTAAATAATGTGGGGCAAAAATTCACATTGGAACTTCACATAGATGAATCTCATAGTATTCTCATAGCATTCACATAGTGTTCACATAGCATTCACATAAGCAAACATAGGCACATAGCATTGTCTAACAAGAAATGAAAGATTTTGCACAGTATTAAAAGCAGTTGAAATAAGTTTTTAGTATCATTTTCCCCCAACGGAAAAGAGTTTAAAAGTGGGGCTACGAGAACTCACCTTTAAGCAAAGTGATAAGTAGCTAAGGATATGATTAAACAATTGAATGCAACGGCGTCCAGACTCGACCTAATCCAGTTAATTGTCCGTTTCAGAAATGTTTCTTGATTGTATGTTTAAGGGTTGATGCATAGAAGTCGAAATGTGCGTTGTAAGGTCACTTTTAATGTTCTTGGTTGCGTGATGGTTGGTGAATTTAGACTCGAAAAAGATAGACCAAAGTATGTATGTTAGATAGTAATGCTTAAGCTACTTAAGAAAATAGACTAGTAAAATATCAAGACTTAGATAATAGTTACTAATAAATATGTTTCGGTAATCTATCCGGTAGTCTTAAGTTGTCTAGTTTAATTGTATTAATTATGTAAAGTGACATGTTTTTATTACGCTAAATCATTAATAGAAGTTTTAAAATTTATAAAATTATAAAATATATTTTCGTCTTTTAGTCGGTTTATTAAAATAATAATAGTTCGTCCTTTTGTCGGATTTCTAAGAAATTATGTTTTTTGTAAAATATTCTAAGTATAATATTCTTATGAAATTTCGGCATGACTCGTTCGTTTATAAGACGTTTCCAAGGTTTTAAACCTCATTTTTCAAACACTTTCCCTTAAATAAATCAATTCTGACAAAACGACCAAAAATCCACATTTCACGTTATTTATCAAGACGTGTTTCCTTCAAATGACTATTTGACTATCCAAATATAAATATAAATATAAATCGTTACTAAGAGTCCGCTTCTAGTTTTAGCTTATTGGGCCTTGAGGCCCATTAGTAGTCCAAAATATTGTTTATTAGTTTAAAAACCCATTTTAGACCCATCATCAAACCCATTAAGACAATAAGTCCAACGAATAATCCACAAAAGAAGCCAAGGCTCAGGGACCAACACTAAGCCATGGTTTGGGCTTAGCTTATTGGGTCGTGGCCTTTTAAGCCCATAATAAGCTATCCGTAGCTTATTATATAAGCAAATAAGTTATTAGTCATTTTAGTTCTCAAAATAAGCTATACAAAGCTTTTAAATAAGCTAGATAAGTATTAAGCTATATAGTATATAAATGTTATTCAACCATCACGTCCAAAATAATAAAATGGTCTTTCCTTGTGTCCCTTGCCCCTAGTTCGAACCCAACGAACACTTTATATTTATTTGCAAATTTTAAGCTTTCGATTTTTAGAAAATAAGTCGTACAACCAACATCTATTCATCATAAAGCATTCAAAAGTACAAAAATATTTGAGAAATAGATGACTTACAAAGAGGGTCTTGAAAATGAAATTAAGAACTAAACCGGCAACCCAAACGTTGTTTTAATGATACCACGCCTATTAAAATCAACCCGGAAGCACTCAAACTCTCATGTTTCTTGATTAAAAATAAAAAGTTATGTTGTTTGTGTGCGTGTGGAAATCGGACGAGCAAGAGGAGAGAGAAAAGAGAAGCAAAAACTATGATGTGTGTGAAAAATGATTAGGAAGTGTGTGTTTTGAAATCATATAAGACAAGGTTGGTACTAAGTTTGACATATGTGCTAAAATTGTACCTTCTTGCTCCATTGTGGGGCTCGAACCGGCTAGGCACTCTAGGAGGCATCCTAGGTGCGTTTTAGCTCTTGTCGGGTTATTAAATGGTCTAAACCCGTAATTTAAAATGTGACCCGAAGTTTCCTAGTATTTTCAACGAATGAAAAAATGTTTTTATTTAAACTTTAACTATTTACACTATAGGTTTTAGGGTTAAATTGTCTTAGATTTGATATGGACATTAATGGACGTGTCGGGAAGCGTTGCTTAAGATTTTAAGCCGTTTGCGGGAAAATCTCCCGGAGATTGATCAATTATAAATATAATCATCTATAATGAGATAATTAAAGAGAATATTAACACTAATGATTAAATAGATAATAAACTAATTATTGAAAATCCTGAAAATTGACCTGACAGGAATAGAAAATGATAAAAGTCAAAGGACTAAAATAGAACATTATGAACTAGAAAATCCGCAAGGGTTACAGGTACACTGCCCGTTAGTGTTATTTTTAGGTAAAGTCGGTAAAATATAAATGTAAAACTTGATAATTAAAATTACATACGCACAACAACACATCAAATATCATTCTTGTGTTCAAGGGAAAAGAATCATGGTGGAGTACACGAGTCAGTTCTTGAAGTTACAAGGTAGTTAGGAATCTGAAGAACAAATTTTTTTTAGGTACATTAGTAGGTTGAATCAATATATCCACGAGGAGTTAAATTTGTTGTCAATTTGGACTGTTGGTCAAACTCAATATTTAGCTATATTGGTAGAGACGTCTATGTCCAAACGAGCTTTCAAGTTTGAGGAAACATTCGAAGATAATTCATATTTAAATTCTACCCAGGTAAACCAATCTAATCAAACTCAATTAACTATTTGAACTAATATATCTTCAAGTTTGACTTATATAGTTTTGGCTAGTGGTAGTGGCGTGATAAAACCAGTTATTTCTAAAAAGATGAATTTCGATCCGTATGACAAATGTATACCACCTAAGTGTTTTAGGTGTGGTTCACCGGGTCATAGGTCAAATGCATGTCCTAATAGGAAGTTAAATGCTTGTGTTGGGGAAAATCATGAAGGTAACACGGGAATTGATCCTAGTGAGGACTTTGAGCATATTGTGAATTTTCTCAAGTTGAAGGAGAAGTTGTGAACTTGATGGTGCAACGTACTTTGTGTGCAGCGAAGTTTGAAGATTTTTCACAAAGGAACAAGATATTTGAAACTAAGTGTTTGATTGAAGACAATGTTTGTTCATTGCTCATTGATGGAGGAAGTTGTGAAAATCTAGTTTCCAAAGAGCTAGTGAAGGCTTTGAAGTTACCAACCGAACAACATCCTTATCCGTGTGAATTAGATTCGATAAAGAAATGTCCTGGCGTGGAGGTGAATGAGATTTTCAAAATTCCAATCGTTGTTGGAAGTTCTTATCGTGATGTGGTGGCTTGTGATGTCGTGGATTTAAGCGCTAGTCATGTTTTGCTAACCCAACTTTTTTCGCAATTCCTTAATTACCCGCTTAGTGAATTCGTTTCACAACACTTCAAATGTATATGTGTTCGTTGTATGTGTTTGTTTAGGTTCACTACAACAAAATGAATACTTCGGGTCGACTAAATCGACCCTAAAAAACAAAGAAAATCGACCCTAGGGTCTTAGGGTCGACAAAGTCGACCCAAAATTGGCGTTCCAAATATTACGACCCAAAAAATTTTGGGTCGACACATACCTTTGATACTTGGGTCGACATATGGGGGCCACCACTTTTTAGTGGGACTCTTTGACTCCATTTTTGGGTCGACATACTTTTAAAGCTTTGGGTCGACAATGTCGACCCTTAGCGTTTCTATTTAATAAATCTTTTAAATAAATAAAATATTAATTTATTTATTTACCCAATATATAATACATCTAAAATCCACGTGGGTAATCCACTAATTTTGGGTCGACATCTTCTTTGGGTTTTGGGTCGACTTTGTCGACCCAAAGTTGTTTAATTATAATGCAGTTTATTTCCAGGGAGCCACGTAGATATTCCACTAACACTAGGGTCGACATTGTCGACCCAAAGTACGAATTTAGGGTCGACAATGTCGACCCTAACATGAACCTGGCATTAAAAAAAATATTGGCAGCTGCAGTTTTTCCAGATTTTTTCCCAGATTTTTTCCGGAAAAAAATCTACGTTTCATCAAATCCAGAATTCGCCAAATCCACCGTACGATACAATAACAAATCATTAAACGTTACAATACCACAAATCCACGATACGATAAATTACTATTCAAGAAATCCACGATACGATAACAAGTCTAAAAGTTTCACAAGTGTTACAAATTCACGATACAAACATAACAAGTCTAAAAGTAATAAGTCTAACAAATCCATGATACAAACATGACAAAACCACAAAACGCCTAATCCGACTCCTCCGACTCATCCTGCACCTCCTCATTATCCCCCTCCTCGTCCTCCGAGTAGTCACCACCCGATTGTTGATTGTCCTCTCTCACGTCATTGTCTTCACCCGCCTTGTCTCGAGCCAATTCGTCAACGCTCCGCGTATCGTTATTATGGGGATTGGTTATGAAGCGGGGAAGTTCGGGTTGACTGTTAGAAGTAGAGGCTAGGTTGGAGTTCATAACGGGGTGATAACAATTGTTAAAGGTATTATTGTTGACGGGAGTGAAAGGAAATTGGCCGACATAGGGAGGTTGGAGTGGTTGGAGTGGGGCGGTATATCTAGGTGGGCCGGTATATCCAGGTGGGCCGGTATATTGAGACGGGCCGGCATAGGAAGGTTGGAGTGGTTGATTATAAGGGAAGGGAGGGTTGAGTAAGTGAGCCCATTCAGGGCTGAGTTGGGGCATAGTTGGGCGTGCAAAAGCAGGAGGCATAAATGGACGAGTAGGGTTTGGTGCATAGTTAGAAAAATACTCACCTATGGCTCCATACATCGTCTCACTATTTTGGTACGCCGCGTCAGCCTTCAATGCAGCCAAATAAGCCCGTTGCTGCGCCTCCGCGGTTTGCTTCCTTAACAACTCGGCCTCTTGATCTCTTTGCCTCAATATCCGGTCCATCTCCTCCCGACTTATAACATCTGGAAATGCCTGAGGACCGCGCCTGCGGGAAGTTGAGCCACCACCCGGTAACTTCCTGCCCTTTCCCGACATGTTCTGGCGGTTGGTACTCGGAACGACTTCATCCAAGATATCTTGATCTGTCTTGTACGGGATGACGTCGGCTCTAACCTGATCTTGCATGCTCTTCATATCCAACTGTGAAAGAAAAAGAAAAAAAAGGTTAAAAACAAATAAAATAAGTTATTAAAGAATGTAACGAGTTAAATTACTTACGTATCTCTTCCGGTTTTTTTCGGTCTTAAACTCCCCAGTCTCCGGCCTCGAGTGCGTCTTCCTCCAAGTCTCAATTAGGTCCTCGTAATGACCTTTCTGGACTTTCTGTACAATATCGAATAAATTAATAACAAGCTATAAATAAACAATATAAACACTTTTAAAATATCACAAAAATTATAAAGAGTCTTACATATTCGTTCCTGCCTTGCGCGAATGATTTCTTCCCTTGATGGGTTAGAATCGTGTTCTTCGCTCGGTTGGCAGCATTCTGAAGACTTCTCGCCACCCGATCCGGATGGGACCACCAGTCAACCAAGTTATTCCACTCATCTTCGGTTCTGTCTCCCCACACTTTCTTCGGCGGCAGATGATTCCTTGCCTCCTCGGCCGAACCATATCTTGTAAAATGATCAGCCTTGATCCTTTGCTTATTTTTGCGCCAAAGGATCCTCAGTTTCAATTGCAGCCCAAGCTTTACCCTGTCCCCAACCGTATAGACATTATTGCCCATCACCACTTTATCCTGATTATTGTACCAAGAGGCGAGGTCGAAATAGCTCTACATATAAACATAAACATATGCATTTAAATAAACAAACAATTTAAACATAACACGCATATCCACACGTCGATAACAGTAAGAATAGAAGTAAAATAAACAATTAATACCTCAAGAGTAGGGAAAATATGCGCTTTATACGCCTCTGGAATTTCTTCCCACTCGCAAGCAAGGGGAAGGTACTTGACTGTTTCCCCCATTAGGCTATTCAACATGCTTGAATAATCGCCTGTAGGATGGAACGTACCTAGATCGCCGTAATCAAAGCCGATCGTCAAAGGTCGTTGGTCATTTTGTCTAAACGCCCTCCTTAAGGACGCATTCCCGGTCTCGATACGCAGGTTGGAACCTACAAAGATAAGTTATTGAGTCATGAAAATTCAAGTAAAAGAAATTAAAAATAATCAGTGTTATAAAATAATAAATAAACACAATTTCTTACTTTCGCACTGGGCCGGTACGGGCCGGTTGGGCCGTCTAGGTGGACTACCACCGGCATCCCCACCGTGTGATCTGGGAAATACGCACGCCATCTGTAAAATAACAAGTACAAGAACACACAGTTTCGTGGACCAATTAATGCTAATACACAAATTCATATAAATATACACATTTTAACATATAAAAACAATTCCACTCAAATAAAAAATACACATTTAAACATATAAAAACAATTCCATTCAAATGCAAAATTACACATTTAAACATATAAAAACAATTACATTCAAAGAAAAATTACACATTTAAGCATATAATAACCGTTTCATTCAAACTACATCTTAAGATTGATTGTCATCGTCAGAATCATCGCTAGATAAAACTTCTTCAACATTAGTACTAGGGTTCACTTCATCATCATCAGACACTACAACATCATCATCATCATCAAGGACATGTGCATAGACATCATCTTCAGCATTGCCTTCATTAGCATTAGCATTGTCATCATTAACTGGTAAGGCGTCCACTTCTGTCGATTCAGAATTTATACTCAAATCCGTATGCTCAAAATTAGTCAATTCAACAGACAGTGTAACATTTGATGAGCTGCTACCATGTATAACATCTTGATCGGACTCTGCCATGTCTCGGTGATAAACATGTTCGACGACCTTCCAACCACGTGGTTGTCTAGCAAGGTCTTCAAGGTAGAATAACTTTTTGTGTTACTTTGTGTCGCAAGAATGTATTTTTTATTTTTGTGAAATTCCCTAGCAGTCAAAATAATGTTGTATGTCATGTTCAATGTAAGTACCCTGTTGCGTGTCGTATTCTTAGGGTTAATGGTGTCAAACCTTTTACATCAGAAACAAGACAACCCTTACGGTTGCCGAATAAGTGAGCTCCAGATTTCTTCGAGTTGACCAAAAACATCTCGCCATCAGCCCTAGTGTTGAAACCCACGCTGCATTGATGGGTTTGAAGTATATCGAGTTCATGTACCAAACTTCACAGGACCGTTAACTAGGCAAGCGGGTATGTACAGGTACTTAAAGTATCCACATGCCCAAAGAGAATAAAACTCTTCACTACACAGCCGTCGTTCACTTTTCACGAATCACCGAAAAGATGCAAACAATTTAGATGAGCAAATAAATCCAAGGTAATATATCTAATGTATTTACCTTGTGATTAAACCACGCGGGAAAATTCGTTTCCACGTTATCATGCAAAAAGTTCATGATATTAGGATAAGTCATCGAGAAAGAAGATTTTTCAAAATAAAAAAAGGAAGAAACATACTCTCTTTAAGCCAAGATGTCTGCGTCGACTTCAGGACTGTTGTTAAGTACAAACCATACAACTGCCTGCCTAACATCTGTAGTCAGCCGAGTTGCTTTCAGGCAAACCGTCGTCATTTCTGCCAAGACGATTAAATCTCGTCTCGACATCATCCTTAAGATAACGCAAACAAAAAGTTAATGCTTCTTCTGCAACATAACCCTCCGCAATAGAACCTTCAGGTTTTGCTTTATTTCGGACATAATTCTTTAGCTTCTTCATGTATACATTCAAAGGAAACAATCCACCTGTACGAATAGGGCCTACCTAGAATAGCCTCATCGGTAAAATGTATAGCCCCGTAAATCATTATGTCAAAAAAACAGGAGGGAAAAATTTGTCTCTAACACTCAATCAGGATACGATCGATTGTTTTTTAGCTTCTGACAATAGTCCTGCTTCATAAATTCGACACAAAGCTGCTAAAAGAATAAGCAAAACTCGATTATAAAGCTGCAATGCTTTGGGCAAGTATTGTGTTGTACTCCATAAGGATGTAACCGATGCATCATTATATGGCGATACTGAGATTTCCATGCCCGTTAAATTGTTATCATCAGCCGTCACTTTTTGCTTGAAGTTGGATCCAAACCCATCAGGTAGTCTAACTCCTTTGATGAATTTACAAAAACGTTTTCCTGCCTCTGTGGTGAAAGAGTACTTGGATGAGGCCTTCTCCAACTTCCCCGTCTGTTTTTAACTAACCACAACTCCTTTCGAACTTTCAAAGTTACCAAGTTTTGCCTTGCCTTTAACCGTGTATTTGGTTTTTTGTGTTCTGTATCAAAGGTATTCAGTAAACCACAGCGCGTTCTTTTCCAGATTGCATGACATCAAGATTGTAAGTAATGTAGTTTTAAAAGGGCCAATATCAAAATCCCAGAAAGAAAGAACGCTTACTCCAATCAATACAATTTCTCCGATTAGGTTTTAGGTTCTTTTTAGCAATTATCTGGATGTTTCCTCCGGCGAAAACGTTTTAAGACATTACTAATTTGTAACTGATCTCCAATTCGAAAACTTCTAGGTTAGTGTCGGTTCTTTTGAACCATAGTATTCTTAAATTTTACTCCTTTGTGATGTCGTGTCCTTAAAAACCTTCTATGACCAACATAAGCGATTTTGTTCCTTGACACCATCGATGAGTTGTCACCACCTTACAAGTGGGGCATGCGTATAGCCTTGCCACTCCCACCCAGACAAACTACTTCGAAGCTGGGGAAATCATTGATGGTCCATAAAGAGACCGCTTTCATTTGGAAAATGAGTACCCGTACACGTCTTTCGTCCCAAACTCCTTTCCATAATTCTGAGTCTTTAATCCAAAGGCTGCAAGTAAACAACAATGTCCTTTGCAGGTGAATTAGTGGCCGGGAAATAACATCGTCAAACGATAAAGGAAGTTTCTTTCATACACATCTCACGTGGGTGTGTTGTAATGTTGTCAATATGACCGGCCACATCTGTAGAGTTTGACTCCTACATGCCAAAAATATTAAAACCATCAGCAGGCAACCCTAATGAACGTTTCCTCTAGACGTCCACCAAGAGAACTCAGGTTTCATCATGTCAAAATTCACAGTTTATTTTTCCCCAATCTTCTAAACCGTCACACCGGTGATTTCATCTTACCTTTTCCTTAGACTGTCCATAGCATGCCAAGTCTATTCCACTTTGCTATGTGTTTTGTGTTGAACCAACGTTGTAGTCTAGGTGTTAACGAAAAGTAACCATACAGATCTTTTTGCAACTAACTTCCCACGGCCCTTTGTTCTTTTTGTATCTACTCTCTTGCGACGGACAATTAGGCATCTTTAGTTTTGTCCTCTGAATCCCCCAAAATAAAAAACAATCCATTTTTACAAGCATGGATACGATCGTATCCCAACCCGATCTTTTGTATTCTTCTTGATTTCATAGTACCACGATGTGAAATTGTATCCTTTGCTAGGCGGGACAGCCTTGAAAGAGCTAGAATCTTGTTAAACCCGGCATCAGTTAATTTTTTTATGAAAAGCCTTGATGTGCGAAATCTCTGTTGTATATTCCAATTATCAAATCACAACCCGGGTAGCAACTTTTTGGATGGACCAAAAGTAACTCTTCAAACTCGTTATTAGGACCCTTGTTTGGGATTGTTGAGACCAGTTGTTTGAGTTGGTGGAGTTTTGGGACATTATTTGAGGAAATATCATTCGAAAAAAAACTATCACATGTCAAAGTGTTCAGGTGAAGCGGTACGGTGGAGGTACGAAGAATCGGTTCACCGTGATATTTTTCAAGTGGTATAATGTTTGGTCAAAACCCTAACTAGATATGTGTACCTCAAGAGTTTTGAGGGTAACAAAATTATCATCACGGTTACAACAGCGACTACATGGGCAAGGATCTATGTGTGATTGTGCACAATGCTTACAAAGCTTGATTAAATGCAAAAAGACCATCTAAAAATTCTTCGAATTAACGATTGGATATGGTTTACCAACCTCTATCAGATTGTCAAAACTGCGTTGCAAATAAACATATTCAAATAAATGATTTTTATTTTTTTTATACCAAAAGGTCATTAACAAATATGAACTGTTCTGTTTACCTAATGCAACTATGGAAGGCAATCCTAACCACTCTTTGAATGTTTTCGTCTCATATATGAATGCTATAAAACCGATTTACTATTTGAGAAAATTTCGGCAGCATTTCCCCTCAACTCCCCAAATATGTGTTTAAAGACATATTCATAGGAGTAAAGGAGAAACACTGTCGAAATCATCTCAAATAGTAAACCAATTATACACATTCATATCCTAAATGAGACAAAACATTCAAAAAGCAGTCCCACACTAAGGACTTTTCCGAATTATAATTTTCGACTGGTTTTCTATAGTTGATTAACTTCGGAGCGGGGATTTTTCCGAAATTAATCGACTAAAATCCTAAAAAATTTCCTAAACACATATCAATTCACTTTCAAACATATAATCATATAAGGTTGTTTTGTTGCGTTTCGGCTTATACGTGGGCCTAATGAGCTAATATGATTTCGGCTTATATAATCATGAATGCACACAATTTTCCGAAATCAAAAAAGCCATAAAAAAAAAAAAAGAAAATGGGGCTTATGAAAATATAAAGCCGAAATCAAATATGCTCGTAAATCTCACATTAAGCGAAACAAACAACCCCTTAATGATTCATATGTTGAAAAAGTGATTGATACAAAACAAATTTCAAATCATATCAAGTTATATCAAATTCAAAAACAAAATTCACAACGAGCCACCGAGGATACCTAAAAGGAAAAAAACAAAAAAGAATACCTTTTGTCGGCTGTGGTCGGCTGTGGACCCGGCTGTGGTCGCTGCGGTCGGCGTGGACACCGCTGGTCGGCTAACGGTCGGGCTTTGGTCGGCCAACGGGTCGGCTGTGGTGCGGCTGCCACAATCAAACACCAACAATAAACTTTCATTATCACTAAAAAAAAATAACAAAAACAATAACAAAAACAAATTATAACATTAACCAAAAAAAATTAATTAAAAAAAATAAAATAAAAAACATATCAACCTTTTAAATCAAAAAAACGAATTATAAAACTAGTAAAGAATTATTGTTTTAGAGGTTTAGAAAGAATTATGAATTAGAAAAAGAAAAAGATGAGGATTTGTTGCACGTGACACGTGTGACGGAGTACTTGGAGGTGGGATATGTAGTGGTGGATGGGAATATGTAGTGGTGGTGGGTGGGATAATGTATTGGAGTGGATCTATCCCGTGGTGATGGTGGTTCGCCTGAAAAATCAGCAAGGATTGGTGTGTTGGAGTTTTTATGTATTATCTAAGTATTCTGTCGACATTTTTGGTAAAGGTGATAACATTTTTGGGTCGACATTTTTGGGTCGACAATGTCGACCCTAACTGTTTTTCATTAAAATAATAAAGTGGCGGGTGGTTCAAAATTTGGTGAAAATTTTGGGGAATTTGGAAGGCCAAATTTAAGGGTCGACATTAGTTCTGAAATTTTGGGTTCGAGCAAGTCGACCCCTAAGTTTTTTATATGTAAATTAATATTATAAAATGTATATAAATATGAATTTTAATAAAATATATAATAAACTTCTTGTATAAAATATATAACTTTTTATAAAAAATATAAAATATGGTTCGTTGTCGCCCAAGGTCGGTCCAAGTGGGGTTCCTCGTTTCGTAAATAATTATTATATAAAATGATTTTTTATAAAATATATAATAACTTTTTTATAAAATATATAACTTTTTATAAAAAATAAATTTGCTTCGTGTTCGCCCGGTCGGTCCGTTCCCGCCTCGTTTCGTATAAAATTATTATATTAAAATGATTTTTTATTACAATATAAATAACGTTTTTTATAAAATATAAACTTTTTTATTAATAAAAAAATAAAATTGGTTCGTTCTGCCCGGTGTCGGTCGGTTCTCGTTCGTATATAATTATTATATAAAATGATTTTTTATAAAATATATAATAACTTTTTTATAAAATATATAACATTTTATAAAAAATATAAATGGTTTCGGTTCGCCCGTTGCGGATCCGGTTCTTGTTTCGTAATAAATTATTATATAAAAATGATTTTTTATAAAAATATAATAACTTTTTTATAAAATATTATACCTTTTAAAAAAAAATAATAAATGGGATCGTTTCGTTCGCCCGGTCGGAAACACGGGTTTCCTTGTTTCGTATATAATTATTATATAAAATGATTTTTTATAAAATATATAATAACTTTTTAAAAAAAATATAAATTGGTTCGTTTCGCCCGGGTCGGTCCGTTCCTACGTTTCCGTATAAATAATTATATAAAATGATTTTTATAAATATATAATAACTTTTTTATAAATAATATAACTTTTTATAAAAAATATAAATTGGTTACGTTCGCCTCGATGTCGTCCCGGTTCCTCGTTTCGTATATAATTATTATATAAAATGATTTTTTATAAAATATATAATAACTTTTTTATAAAATATATAACTTTTTATAAAAAATATAAATTGGTTCGTTTCGCCCGGGTCGGTCCGGTTCCTTGTTTCGTATATAATTATTATATAAAATGATTTTTTATAAAATATATAATAACTTTTTTATAAAATATATAACTTTTTAAAAAAAATATAAATTGGTTCGTTTCGCCCCTGTCGTCCGGTTCCTCGTATTCGTAAATAATTTGATATAAAATGATTTTTTATAGAAAATATATAATAACTACTCTTCTCTCACACTCTCTCTACTCTCTCTCTATCTCTCTTTAAAAAAAATATAAATTGGTTCGTTTCGCCCCGGTCCGTACCGGTTCCGACGGTTTCGTATATAATTATTATATAAAATGATTTTTCATTACCAACCAATGTTAACGAATCGTGATGAATGTTAACGAATCGTGATGAATGTTAACGAATCGTGATGAATGTTAACGAATCGTGATGAATGTTAACGAATCGTGATGAATGTTAACGAATCGTGATGAATGTTAACGAATCGTGATGAATGTTAACGAATCGTGATGAAATGATAACGAATCGTGATGAAGTTAACGTATCGTGAATGAATGATAACGTATCGTGATGAATGGTTAACGAATCGTGATGAATGTTACGACGAGACAAATATAGTTATGGTTTAATTTAGAGGTTTCAACGGACGAGACGATATGTTATGGTTATATGTTAGAGGTAAAACGGACGAGTCGATATGTTATGGTTATACTTTAGACTTTCAACGGACGAGACGATTATGTTATGGTTATATGTTTAGAGGTTCAATACCGGACGAGTCGATATGATTGGTTAAACGTTAGACGTGCAAACGGACGAGACGAAATGTTTATTGTTATATGTTAGAGGTTCAACGACGAGTCGATATGTAGTGGATATACTTAGAACGTTCAACGGACGAGACGAAATGTTATGGAATAATGTTAGAGATTTTTTTCAACGGACGAGTCGATAGTTATGGTATACGTTAGACGTTCAAAACGGACGTAGACGATATGTTATGGTTATATGTTAAGAGGTTCAACGGACGAGTCGATATGTTATGGTTACATGTTAGGAGGTTCAACGGACAGTCGATATGTTATGTTATACGTTAGACGTTCAACGGACGAGTCGATATGTTTACGGTTATATGTTAGACTTTCAATCCACGACGAGTCAGATATGATAGGTTATACGTTAAGACGTTCAACTGACGAGATAGTTCATTACCAAGCAAATATCATTACCACGCGCCAAAAACTCCCTCCAGAAGCCAAAATACCGCGCGCATTTTGCACTCTCTCCTCCCGCCCAAAACACCCGCCAAAAACACCCTCCAAATACTCCCGCCAAGCATTCTTCTTTACCATTAAAACAGATAGTATCTTATCCTCCCAAGCACACACACACTTCTGATTCCTCACAACCACTACGACATTCACCAACCCTCGATCAATGTCACCAAGATTGGAGCGATCTAATCAAACTTGGTTTGTGCAAGTGAAAAAACTGAATGTGTGTTGCGAACATCAAGCCAGAGATTCACACTATGGTCGACGATACTATACGCATTGTCCCTAATTCAAAGTTAACTATCAATGCATAACTATTTATGTAATATATAAATAGTCAGCGTGTCGAAAAAATGAACTTTTCTTATGATTTCCTTACAACGTAACAAACAGCCAGGAACTACAGAGAGAGATGTGGCTACTTTATGTGGATTGATAGCTTCTCCTGACCGTTTAACACCCTCAAAGTCATTCTTCGGGAACTTCTCACGTCCAAGTCATCTCCAGAACTTCTTCACTTCACGACAAGACATTCCTCCACTATCTGCACAGAATCTCGAATGGCAAGTGCTTTCAAATGGTATGTTCATAGGCTGAAAGAATAAAGACACAAGAGGCAAGGCTAAGTGTACTAGAGGGACAACTAGAGATGCAAGGCATCCCGAGAACCACACACTAGAGTCAGCAAATACTTCAGAGAATCTACCAAGGGATGAAAAACGCATAATATGGAGTAGTTATTCATTAAGATAAATCATTTTACGGCATTTGGAATGTAGGAAGACTTATATATCTTTAATGTTTTGAGATGGAAAACTTAGTATGCTTTAAATGTTTGTAGTGTTATATCGATTTCTAAAATGTAATTTGAAATTTATAATAATAAACTAAGCGATTAGGAATCATTCACGTGTAATTTGATTATTTATTGTGGTTAAACTACATTTAATAAAGTGATACCTCATCTATTAAAAAATGATTTTTTAATAAAATATATAAAACGTATCGCCGGGTCGGACCGGTTCTCCTCCGTTTCGTAACAATTATTGTATAAATTGATTTTTTATAAAATATATAATAACTTTTTTATAAAATATATAACTTTTTATAAAAAATATAAATTGGTTTCGTTTCGCTGGTCGGTCCGGTTCCCCGTTTACGAATATAATTATTGTATAAAATGATTTATATAAAAAATATAAAACTTTTTAATAAAATATATAACTTTTAAAAAAAATATCAATTGGATCGTTTCGAGCCTTAGGGTCGGTCCGTTCCCCGATTACGTATATAAATAAGTATATAAAATGATATTTTAATAAATATATAAAACTTTTTTTATAAAAAATATAACTTTATACATAAAAAATATAAATTGGTTCGTTTCGGCCGGGTCGGTCCGGTTCCTCGTTTCGTATATAATTATTATATAAAATGATTTTTTATAAAATATATAATAACTTTTTTATAAAATATATAACTTTTTATTAAAAATATAAATTGGTTCGTTTCGGCCGGGTCGGTCCGGTTCCTCGTTTCGTATATAATTATTATATAAAATGATTTTTTATAAAATATATAAAACTTTTTTATAAAATATATAACTTTTTATATATAATTTTTAATTGTTTTAAATATTTATATATAATTTTTAAATGCATTTTATATATGTTTAAACATTTTTTAAACATTTTTATATTTTGGGTCGACATTGTCGACCCAAACTTGTTTTAGTTATAATATTATTTTTTTCGATATGGCGGGATCATGAAAATTTTGGCGCCAATTTAGGGTCGACATTTTCTTAAGGTTTTGGGTCGACATTGTCGACCCTAAACTTTAATAAAGTTAAAATCTTTGAAAAATTATTTCATATATAATTATTTCATATATAATTAATTTTTATAACTTAGGGTCCACATTGTCGACCCTAAATGTCGACCCAAAACTGATTTGTTGACTAGCCACGCTTGGTTGAAAAAAGTGGGTCCCATGCCAATATTTGGGTCGACATTGTCGACCCTAATTTTTGGCCGACCCTAGCACCTCATTTTGTTGTAGTGTATGGTGTTTGACATGTTCATGGTGCAAAGATGATTACGTAACGGGCAAAGGTATGGTTTCGTGTGTTTCAAACATGTTGTAGATGTAGATGGGCTGTTAATGAAGCTATGTCAAATTAGGATGGCTGAGGTTTCGTTGAGGGTGTTTGTGGTGTTCGATAGAAGGAATAAAGGAAACAGGTTCCCTCATGTTAGGGAGGTAGACGAAGGGAGCTGCAAAAGAAGAACAACGGAAGGAGTAAACGGGAACAATGTTCGGTTCAACACATGCAATAACAGGCGTTTCATTAATGTGGTATATGGGGATAACTGGAACACGATGAAGACGAGAAGAGACGTAGAAGGTGTGAAGGCTGGAAATCATAATGGTAATAACAGTTTGAGATACAAAGTCGAAAGGAAAGAAGAAAGGATTCTAGAAGTGAACGAAGATGAGATCTGTTAGTACAAAATTCGTGTTGGGTTTAGTAGCGTGTCAAGTCTCTTATCGGGTCGGGCCTTCAAGCGACTTGGATACCGGATCTTGTACTAGAGCAAGAGAAGTGATGATGTTCTGCACAATTAAAAGTAAACCGTTAGCCTTACCGTGGGGACGGACCCCACGATTAAGCTCCGGCGTGAGAGTAAGTACACATATTTGTCAGAGAATGTCAGAGTATGTGTAAGAGTTAATGATTAGACAGAATGTACCTTTTGAGATGTACTGTGACTCCTATTTATAGGTGTCTAATACTAGGGTTTCCTAGTATTTCGGCTACTTTGGTAGTGGTCGGAGTGGGTCCCTTGTCGGGCAAGGGTCCACGTATAATCGTGTTTGCGGACGCGAGTGTTCTTCCGCGGTCAGTGTTTGTCCGCGGGGCGCACAGGTGCGGCCAAGAAGATACTCGCGTGCGTCTTTGTAATATCCGGAGCGTCACCCCTGCCGGGCTTAGCGATCCAGCTATTTGTTGTATTGGGCCTGGGCCCATATACGTATATTATGAACTAAGCCCAGTAAGCTTGGTGCTCATACTATACGTTATCAAGTCCCCCCAGTCTAGTTTGCTTACCATACGCGGTGCAATTATAGCGTGCGGTGAGCATTACTAGACTTAAAGTTCCGCGATCAAATCTTACTTCTTCTGTTACTACACGGTCTTTGTACCGTTTTGGCAGTTTGTCGTTGGCTACGTGGACTCTTCATGTCCTTTCATCTTCTGCATGATTTGACC
>BQNB010023032.1:36990-59323 GCA_026074375.1 Tanacetum coccineum | reverse complement strand
ATCCGGATTCTGTTTTTGTCATAAAGATGTATAATCAACTTTTTTTATTGATTCAGCATCTTGGATGCTTATCGAACTGGAAAAAGGACGTGTTATAGTCAGAGGAAAGAGAGAAATTGAAGTATCTAATTCCAAATCAAAAAGTTCTGCAATTATAGTTAAAGAGGTTACTTTCTATGACTTAATAATATTCTACAGGAAGGAAATCCATGTCTTTTTGTAAAATACATTGTATTTTATATATGGAACAGATTCCTTATCAGACCAACAAATCCTCTCTTGTTATGAAAATTGCTGAGCTAATCCAAAATAAGGTACGGATCATGTTTCGCATGCCCTTCATATAAGTTGATGTTCCATTATGACCTGAGTAAAACCTTTATTTCCTACATTAAGACTTTGGATGGCATAAGTGATATCCGCGATGAGAGTGACCGGTCTGGGATGCGGATAGTCATTGAGGTATCTATCTATTTTTTTGGCACTAATCCCCTGTGGTAAAGGAGTCATTAAAGTTTTACTAACTTAATGTTCTTCATTTAAACTTTTCAGCTTAAGAGGGGGTCTGATCCATCCATTGTTCTGAATAACCTTTATCGCTTCACTGCTCTACAGTCAAGTTTTAGCTGCAATATGGTTGGGATGCGGATAGTTATTGAGGTATCTATCTGCAATATTTCATACTTTTGCACCATTCAGGAGTATATCCTGATTACACCAGAGAACCCTCTGATCTCGCTTTAGGAAGGCCAAATGTCAAGAATGTAACTTTGCTGATTAGTGATTGGTTTGAATCAGATGTGCTTCATGCTAAAGTTTGAATATCAGATTCTCGACATGTTTATATTGAATCTCCTAACAATGACTGGAAGTCTCTTACTCAGGTATTGCTGACTGTAAGTTCTTCCTATTAGGTGTTTTTATCCAACTAACTATTAAGCTGTTATTGCATACTCGTATGCAATAAGCTGTTATACTCAGCTTGACAGCTTATTGCATACTTTATACTCAGTTTAACAGCTTATTGCATACTGTTAAATATGTGTTAAGGGGGTCACATTAACAGTTGTGTTATTAATATTTAGAAATTTAGGTGAAGTTGGTTGTTTATAGAAAAAGTCAAGGTTTGTTAGATTAGTCTAGATGGATAAGAAGTAGTAGTATTTGATAAGAAACGGGGTTTTTGACTTGATTAATGTTAAGGCTGTTGATTTGTTTTAGAAACTCTAAATTATGCTATAATAAATCCTACGAATGTAACCTTGGATTTGCTTTATCTAGAGACATAAACGCGGTTTTTTCTGTTTTATGAACTAGTTGAACTATTGCATATGAACATCTGTGTATAACTTTTAGAATGTTGAGCTTTGCTAGACAAATTTGGTCAAAAGTGCAGCATATAAGTGACATGACACTGTTACATTTTGCATTATTGGCCATAACAGCATATAAGCCAAAGTTTAGTAGCATTTTACACCAATAACAAGTTAATCCACTTGGTTTATTTATATCAGGGGAGGGTACAAAATCAGGTATGCATAAAAAACAAAGAAAAAGGTTCACCACAAATCGACATGATGACGTAAAGAGTGTATGAGATGAGCCACTTGTATAGCTCTGTTTAAATACTTATTACGAATAACAAGATGTTCCTAATGATGTAGGAGTGTATGAATGACATTTTGGTTCAACATTATACTTGTGCTAATTTTTTTTCCAATTATTGCTTTAACTGCAGTATTCTAATATTTCTGCAATTTTCTGCAGGTTGACATTGGTTCACATAACACTCCTGATCTTTGGATTCCCAAGACTAGTTATTTTTCCAGAAAAATAATTGTTCTTCTTTGTTGATTTGAACTAGAAGTATCTGAAAAACGCAGATAGTGTCATCAAGTTGCATGTTGCTGAATTAATTAAGTATTACATTCAGTTTGGTGGATTATATTTAAATTGAATATGATTGTTTTTTTTTTTTTTTTCCTTTTTACATTTTCTGATAATTCAAGTTATATTTCATTTTGATAGTGATTCGTGTATGCATATTTCATTTTGGATAGTTCAGTTATATTCATTTTTTGAATTTTTGACAGAATCGAAGGATGATTAGTGACGACACTAACTTTCGTGTCACTAAAAGTGAACTTTTAGATTGTTAGCGACAAACCCTGTTGTCACTAAAAGAAATTTTTCTTGTAGTGATGGTTTCAAAATCCTCACACTTAAAAGTGTGAAGAATTGAAAGCTTACACTTAAAAGTGTGAGGAATTGTTTTAAAATCATAAAGAATTGTTTCAAAATCTTCACACTTTTAAGTGTGAAGAATTGTTTCAAAATTCTCACACTTAAAAGTGTGAAGTTTTATATAAATCTTCACATTTAGGTGTGTGAACTTATTTGCTACACCAATATTGTTCACACCCAAGTTAAGTGTGAACTTGTAGATTCTACACACTTTAATATGTGAACATATGCTGAAATAAGTGTGAATAATCAACTATTTTGTTGTAGTGGTATTGCTGTCTTTTTGCTACCACATGATGTATGTGAACATTTGCTTTAAAAAAATATTTAAATATTTTTTAGTTTTTCTTTATTTTTTAATTTTTTTAAAGAAGTCTTTTTTACGTTATTTTTGGTAAAAAATTTATAAATTTTTTAAAAAATTTCGTACTTTTTAAATCTTAATTTAAAAAAATATAATTTTGGTTTTTAGTTTTAAAATTTAAAAAAAAAAAAAATTTACGTTATTATTCGTATAAAAATTTAAAATTTTTTACAAATTTTAAAAAAAAATCGTACTTTTTAAAATCTTAATTTCTTAAAATAATTAATTTTTTTAATACTTTTAAAAAAATTTTAAAATATATTTTTTTTAAAGTTAAGAAAAACGTTTTTATAAAAAAATATAAATTAAACGTTTTCATCCAAAAAAAATTAACGGTCTATACATTTTTACGTTTTCTTACGAAAAAAATTAATTTTTTTTCAAAAGTTAGAAAAGAACATTAAAGTAAAAAAAATTAAAAGGCAAAAGTTCACCATACATCTCTGTGGCAGCGAAAAGACAACAATACCCTTTCTGTTATACTCACGTTAGTACTTAACGGGAAAACAATTTGCACCGTTCGTCCTCAGGGATGTGCGGTGCCTCAATTTATTACGGATGGATGAAATCTGCGCGAAATATTGACGAGGGACATGAGACGATTTTTTAGTAAACTACATGGATGTATTTTACACTTCTCTCAAAAATAAATGTGATGCTAATGTGACACGAGTGGATAACAATAATCAATACAGCTCATAACTCGTGCTACTCAAAGTATCCAAATGATCATTTCGATTCATACGATGGTAGTTTCTCTATTAATGGGTGATAGCCGTCAACTAAAGCTAGCTTGGTCTAGATATGTACAGTGACATTGCCTTATAATAGTAGTTACTAGTTGCATCTACATCAATATTTAAGTGCATTCAATACTCATATATGTTTATATGATGATGTACTATGATTGTATTTGTATTTTGAGTTGTAAAATGAATATCTTTGTCGGTGGGATTCATATAACTGTTGATAAATGTTAGAGGGAAGTGTAAAAATCATCCCTGTGGTTTCTCAAAAAACTGTCTCACGTCTCTCGTTAAAAATTTGCCCAAAACACATCCCTCACGTCCCTCGTTTAAAAAAAATCGTGCCTCAAAACATTGACGGATGGATGTGTTTTGAGCAAATTTTTAACGAGGGACGTGAGACAGTTTTTTAAGAAACCACAAGGATGATTTTTGCACTTCCCTCTAAATGTTAATACAATAGTTTTATTAATTACAAAATTATGGAGTAAATAGTTAGTGACATTGAGTAACACTCAAGTTTGATTGATATTAGTATTCGATCAACTAACAACCCGGACACTAGAGCGGATTACTTCGATAATGAATGAAGAACACACACAATTATGAATGTCGACAGACAAGAAAGAAACCTTTGCACAAGATAATATCCCTAAGACCCTAACCGAACGATCGCGATTAGTTTTGAAAGAATGAATGTACCAAATCCCTTCCCCCTCGCCTTCTTTTATAGAGAAGAGGGGGAAGGAAACCGACTTGTACAATGACACAAGGTCGGTTGTGATAACAAGCAAAAAGAAAACATGTTGGGCTTGGGACACAAGCGGATCGAACGACCTTTTATGATATCCTAGTTTTACTTGACTAATAACAAACTAAACTTAACACTAAAATCCCTAGACTTATTAATATGTTAATATAAAGACTAAAAACGTAACAATTAATGTTCAATTCCATTGATATATCATCCACGTCTTCAGTACAATTTAGGGGTTGTTTGATAGCCTCTTAATTGATCATTCAGAGCCATCCATTGAATCGGTCAGAGGTGAGTGAGTGTTTGTTAAAATTTCTTATGTCTCTGGATCATTCTAATTGGCTTTGAATGGAGCAGCACCCAAGGCCATACAAATTCATTCAGTAGCGAATACATCATGCCCTCTTGCATGCTTTTTTATATTTTTAACATATTAGTAAAATATAAAGCACATGGTTATAAGTACAACTTTATACATCTATTTTCTAGGTTGTTATGGATATATTTTATTTATCCATTCTTTTATTTATTTTCATTGAAGTGGCAAGGCATATTGATATTTTAAACCACATACATATGCAAATAGCAATTTAACATACTCGAAATTAACAAGGATAAACATGCTGACCAATAGGTTAATTTAAAAGCATACAATAATATTAAGATTAATTAATAACCGGAAAATTGCTATGTGCATGAAGGTTAATATAGTAACTTTATATGGGTGAGTTATCCTGTTCAGAAAATTTGTCAAACGTCACATTTTCATTCAGAGTTACTAAATGATTCATGAGTTGGAACCATTCAGTGCTAAATCATTATGTTTTATCAAACGACCCCTGTCATTCAAGTTTCAGTAACTATCCAAATAAGCTGTAATTTATGTGTTCAGACTTCAGACAGCTATAGCAGTTTTGGGCCATTAGTTCTGGATTTTGAAAGCATTTTTAATAAAGTGGACAACTTTTAGTCCAAGTAGTGGATAGATTAACCTTACTAATAAAAACCATTTTAATGAGCCAGGCCAACATATTGATCGCAAATGCCACTACAAAACAGGTTGTCGATAATCAATACTATATCGCCACTCGCCAGAGTGAATTTCGGATGGGAAGTCAGTATTAAAGTTGGTGATGGATGGTCACTAATTCTGACGAGAGGATTTTTTAGTTTTCTTTCATTCTAGTGACAAAAAATTTTGAGGACTATGTTTTAGGTCACTAAATGATAATTATTCTAGTGTCAATGAAAAATAGTAGCTACCGGGCGAGTTAAAACTGTTGGTTTCTAAATAGCTTTCAATGTAATTAATCTTTCTTGCCGATCCGAAAGAAGTTGCTAAAATAGTGACGACAATAACTATAGTGTTTGCATGAATTGGTCTTGGGCATGAAAGATTATAAATCAACTAAACTATGTCCAGGCCCACTAAACTATCCCATGTAAAAATCCCAATTGTTCCTTATCATGATCTCGTCTAGTCGTCTGTCAGTAGTTGTCGATCTATCATAAATGGGTACCCCTATTGGTACCTCCCCGGCCCATGAATAGTGCCAAAAAGGTACAAAAGATTCCTTTTGTACCCCCTTTTTTACAGTGCAACGCAGTTTTTTATCAGTTTTTGTTCCTTAATTTTTGACAGTTTCATACTTTTGACCTGTTAAACTTTATATTTTTCGTTCCTTATCATGATCTCGTCTGGTCGTCTGTCAGTAGTTGTCGATCTATCATAAATATAAGGTACAAAAAGTTTTCGATCATAGTCGTGTAATGATGTAGATCAAAACCAATAATTCACCATCATCTAATAGATTAATTAGGGTCGTAAACGAGACGAACATTTAATGAATCGTTCAGTTAAAAGTTTGTTTATAGTCGTTTATTTATTAATTGAATGAACATGAATAAAATTTTATGTTTGTTTAATTAAGTGAACGAACATGAACAAGAGCCTGACTTGTTCATTTTCGTTCGTGAACGTCCGGTTATACGTTCGTTTATGTGTATATGTCCAAATATCGTATATTTATTTAATAAACTCTTCGTAAAATAGGCAAACTTCGACAAATAAACACACACAAAAGAAACGTTACAGTATTCTATATATTTTGTGCTTGTATCTATAAGTTCACTTTATTTCGCCTGTTTATGTTCATTTAATATCTTAATGAACGAAAATAAACGAACATGAACAATTTTTTTTTTTTACGAACGAACATGAACAAGAATTTCATCCGTTTAAGTGTTCGTGTATGTTTATTTTTCCAACTAAACTTAAACAAACGGACATTATAAATGTTCACTTCAAGATCCTTAGATAAAACTTCTTCCACAATGATGAACTTTGTTTGACAAAGTGAAAGGAACCAAGACAATAGGCGGTACTAAAATGGCGACAGTAAAACATGTATTGGTCGCATGTCTATTGCATATCTAAGACTTGCACGATGATAGATTTAACAGCCTCATTTGCGATGACATAATACATGCTTTCTGTGAAATGAACGGCGTCCCAGTAGATGTATCTTGAATGATCTGCGCACATGCTCAATCCCTTTAAAGACGTCCCGAATTCTGTTAATCCGGATCCACAACAACCCTTTTTGGTCTCTTTGAAACCTACCACAGTTAATTTTAGAAAAAACGATTCTTAAGGTAACAATAATCAATAGACTGGATCATAAAACAACACGTATAACTATCTTATTCAATAGACTAAGGAATCCAAGTGAAATTTGGTTGGAAATCGCTAGGAAACAATTTCCCTCACTAAAATTCCCTACCATATTCATTAGGAAATTCGTCGCCATATTAGTAACTATTTCCTACGAATTTTTGTCATTAGGTTTGGATCATTATGAATGATTTCCTAGGGAAAATATCCGCCAGAAACATAAAAAAATCCGTCGGGAAAAAAAGTGTTTTCACTAAACACTAGGTTCTGGGATTTTTTCCGTCGGATCAATTCGCACCTAAGGCCTTTTGTGACGGATTATCCTAGAAATATCCGCCAGAAACATAAAAAAATCCGTCGGAAAGTTTTATCACTAGGGTTAGGGATTTTATCCGTCGGAAATTCGTCACTAAAGGCCTTTTGTGACGGATTTCCTAGAGATTTTGCATCTATAATTGTATTATTCCTTAGAGCCGCTATCAAAAAAATTGATGTTTGGCGACACAATCATACAAAGTCACTAAAAGTAAAAGCATGTCAATAATATAGAAATGTCACAAGTAAGAAATGAGGAGTAGAAAAAACTTATATACAGTTACACAAAAAAGTGTTGGGATAGTGTTTTACCTCTTGCGACACAATTTGTTTAAAACTCAAACTTTAAAGCTTTTATCCAGACTTTCAAATTTAGTGACACATTTTTATGTCACTTATCCTCTCTCCGTATATGTATGTTTCCTGTAGTTTATGTGTTTCTGTATCCTACACATGAAACCATATTGGCACTATAAGCTAGCTAGAGCCATTTCTTTAGTTTATACATTTTAGTATTAGTTAATTTGCAGTCTAATTGTTTCGCAAACTGTTTCCTTGCTTTCGCTAGTCATCATTGCTGTATTTGAGTTGTAGTCTTTATTTCAGTTCATGAAACTAACGTAGACCGCGCTAGAAAATATAAGCAAAACTGAAGAGGTAACAAGAGTACTAACCATATTTTGATGGGTGTCGTAAGATGTTTCGAATGACACCATAAATGTCGACAAAACCAGTTTTTATCCCTAATGTTGCCTTGAGTGAAGCTAACTTTGCTTTTAACTTATGGTTGAAGGAGAGAGCCACTTTGTTCATCTCTTCGTTGCAATTAACACTGTCCTTTAATGTCCTTATCAAAGGCATGCATCCAAATGGTTCCATCCCAACAACCGCCAGTCTTCTCACTCCCAACGAATGCATTTTCTATAATTGTCACAAAATTAATAATTAAAGAAACATATGACTTATTATAAGCAGTATAGCAATGGACATTCCAAGTATTAGGTTAGTTCTATAGATGCAAGATAAAATAAGGCAAATTTTTTTAGTAATATATATATTCACCGAGTGTAAAAACCTTTTACCCAAAAGAAATAAGGTAGGTTTTTGATACATGGAGATATGATAAATTTGAAAATGAATTGAGTTTAGTTCAAATCCGAGTAAAGAAGTAGAAGTATTGAAGATAATGATCTTTTCTAGGAAATAAAAGCAAATCAAGAACAAATAAAAAAGGAAGGAGGTAGTGGTGAATTTTAAACCAAAAAATAAATGTACAGTGAGAAGAACAAATTCAAAGAGTAAGAACACAAGGGTATTTTAGTCAAATAACTTGGAGATAACTGGTTAAATCGGTCATATTAGCGACATTGAAAAAAAATTGAAAGTATTTTAGTGACTTTAGTAATTACTAATAAAGTTTAATTTGTTACGTATTTCAATCATTTTCAACAAACAAGTTATGTGTTTTTAGCTTTCACCCATAATAAAATTACTCCATACAAATGGTCGAAGAATCATGATTTACCTTAAGATAATCTCCCATGGAATTGATCAAGTAACGTTGATACTGGTTGATGGTAAACATGCCCGGTCGAGTAGGATCAATGTAGTAATTTTGTAAGAAGTCATTTGTACCCATGCTCAACACGAAAACTGCATTATCCACAATGTTATGAGCTTGCTCTTCTCCAACGAGCTTTACTAAACGATTCTTGTACTCCTTAAAGTACTCCAGTTGCTTGTTTAGAGATATAACATTCTACATTAACAAAACAAAAAGATAATAAATAAATGACTTTGATTATTTTTCGGTTCACGGAGATTTATATTAGGTTAAATGTCTAAGTATGGCACTTACAGTGATATTATCTGCTGTGAAATCATCATAACCAGATCCACCCGATGCAAAACTAACACCATGCACCAGGTCTTCTTCCTTCAGGCTTGGGTCCAGATAGGCTTTGATTTCGGTTGTGTATCCTAAAGCACCAGCTGCATTCATGAATTCATGATCTACGTTACAAAACTTGCAGTACAAGGTAACTTTAAGTATCAATATCAATGCATGTTGAATAAGTAATATGACTTGTCAGACAAGTTTTCATGCAAGATCAAATATATACAAAAAAAATTACCAATATAATCAGTAACGAGTTTCCCATTAGTGAACCTCCCCGTGGGTATGGAATGAACGAAATCGTTTCCATAAGGCAAGAAGTTTCCTTTATGCCATGTGTCCGGAAGATTATTATTATTACCAGGATCGACACTTGAATCACCAAACACCACAATGGATGTAACGTTATACTTGTCCGCAAGAACCTTAAGTTTCGTAGCACTCTCCACGGTGAGAGCATTGCATGTAATCGCAGCCTGGAACAAGAACATCAGCATTACAATAAGTGTCACGCATGTTGTATGTTTCATTTTCAACTTATTAGATCAAAATTATAAGAATTTTAGGTTGAATAGAGAGAAAGATACTATTGAGACGGGTTTCATGTAAAGATATCTCACTGGTTTTTATAGACATGAAAATTAATTTGTTAGGTTTTGCCATTAAAGACTATGCCTTGTCCATATAATTTCCCTAGTTGTATGCATGTAACGTTTATGGCTATCGTAGTTGTACTCACACATGTATATACCTGTTTTTAACGTAAGTCGCATATAATCACTCAAAAACTCAATCATTGGGGAGAAAAACGAATTGGTGTCGATGAACATCCTTTGTACTGAATCGCTTTTTTGGAGTAATATATTTATCGGGGAAACCCTTTACCCAAAAAAAAAAATTAAAAAAAAGTAGTGAGTTTGAATTCGTCTTATGCCACGCTAATAAGCGTGTAAAAAAAAGTGACACACTTATAATCGTGTAGAAGTTATATTTTGCACCATGTAATATTAGCTTTTAACTGATTTCTACGGCAAAAAGCGTGGACAAAAATTCTCACATAAAAAAAACAACTTTGCATAAATTTCACAAAGAAAAGCGTGGACTTATTTTTGAATACGTGTCACCCTTTTCAAACATATATCTCAATTAAATTATATCTCTTCAATTAAATTGCATTTTCCCCAAATCATAATTAAATTGCATTTGATGTCAATATTTATTTTCAGACTTATTTCATTTTCCCTAAATTTCAATCAGGGTTTCTGGAAAGCTCTAAGACACTCAAATTTCTCCGATCATTTCCTCCGATGATGTGCTCCGATCTCCACCTCCGGTGACGTCCTCCGATCATCGTCTTTGGGAACCTGTTCCTATCTCCGCCTCCGGTGACGTGCTCCCATCTTCGTCTCCGGTAACGTGCTCCGATCATCGTCTTCGGTGACGTGTTCCGATCATCTTTTCCGATTGAGGCGACGTTGTTACAATCACTATTCACGGCTTTATGTTCGTTCATTCATTACCAAAGTGAGTCCGATTTGACCTAATTTGTTCTATTTTTATGTAATTTTACTCAGCTGATCGATTTATGATGTTTGTGTAAAATGCTATTCAATTTGAACCTTTAATCGTAATTTAGGCTATACTTATGCGAATTGATGTTTTATGAAGGTGTGCATTATTAAGCTTTGCAGATTATCTCGGTCATTACCGAGGTTTTGTATAAGCTAAAGCGTGTAGAGTAGTTGTTTGTGTTTGTTGTTTTGGAGTGTGTACATTGCGAGAGATGACTGTAAGATGGCGGAAACTATGGGGAAAGGTCGCGAGGGAAAATTTCTTTGGTTATTAGTATAATTTCTGTTTTTCAATGAAATTAGAATAGTCTTAGTTCATAAAGCTATGTTGTATGTTTGTTTGGGATAAAATACGAGTTCCTTTAGTTATTAACTACGAATATGGCAACGTGTCTTAAGTTACAGCTTAGAGTATAGCTTTATGATTAGGTTTTTGAAGAGTTGGATTGCGACAAACCTCAGATTGTAAAAGCATTAGAGTGTTTTGGTGGCTTAATTTTGTGTTAGTCTGATTTATAGATGTATTGCGCGTATGATGTTATTACGGGATCCTTTAGTGGTTTACGTTATTTAGCTAGGATACTGATAAAAGTGGGATTGAATTCATGACGATGTTTCTTTTTGATTTTGTGTTAGTCCGATTTGAATACAATGAATTAGATTGCTTATGTAAATATTGCTCTGTTTATAGCAACAACAATCAGAAAGAGGGAGCTTGAATTTAAGTGTACATGGAAGAGATTTAATCTATTGTAGCTAGTTGATTATATATTAGTTGATGTAAGTTAATAGTATGCATGTGATGTTAGTATATCATTTGCCTTTGGTATATTTTGTTCGATAAAATATGGACGAACTTGTAAACCGAACTGAAATCATACTAGTACAGTTGATGTGTTTTGCTATGGTTTGGTGCAGCTCGCTAGGATATACTGAGATACTAATAAATATATTGTCATTTCCAAATATAAAATTAATGCATTGGAACCTGAATCAAAGTTGTGAATTGAACTCAAGAAATATCGTAAGTTCTCTCTGTTTGTAGTGTCCAGCCGTGTGTATAGTATTTGCTGAGAGCAAACAAAATGATACTTGTGTCAAAATATGAAGCCTTAGTAAGTATATGGTTGTATTTGCAGCTTCTGTCAATGGAAGATTTGCGGGAACGGCGCCTTACTAATCCTCGTCTTCCCAGGTAGTTTTCTGCGTATTGCCCGTCGGAGATGATGCACTACCCGAATCAACTCATTTGGGTCAAAATTGCTATATCAACTACATTTATTGTTACAGTACTTACCGAAACAAGGTTGCCACAACAAAGTTTATTCCGTGGCCCATTGAGATACGATTTTGTGAGCCTAGTAACTCAACCAACTATGATAAACGTCCTGCAAGGTCCGCCATTCTCCATGAAAAGCATTACTAATCATTTATAGTTTTATACTGCATTTATATTAATCACTTTCATTTGTCATCGTTCATCTAATATTTTTGTATATTGCTACGTGTCTTAAGTTCCGCCACTGGATACAAATATTTTATATCTAGGGGGTCAAAGGGGAAAAAATAGGGTTGACAAAAGGAGCAAACTGGGTAATTGTTTTGGGGTAGCATTTTAGGTCATATCGTTTGTCTCTTTTATAGTGATAGCTATGTTGCTTACTGTTTTATTGCTCTTGATCGTTATCTCAAAGTATTGTCATACTGCATGTTCAAGTCTTCCTTCAAGAACCACTGAAAAAACATGATATTATAAAAGCCCGTGCAGCTAAAGAGTTCGTGTGATTTCGTGTGATTTGCAGGCGACTGCATTGTTGGCGCTTCTTGTCGTCAATATGTTGAAATATCTTTGTAAGTTTATCTGCATTGGTTCAGTTCTCCGCTAAACATTAACAATAAAAAGACTTAATGATGTCATTTTGATAGTTTGTGTAAAGTAATGATTTAATGTTTATTTGCGTCTTTCAGGTGCATGAAGCTATAGGAATACGTTACTGCCTTTAAGTTTGGCGGCCAAGTTATTGTAACAAGTCCTCCTAGTTTGGCTGCAAACCGGTGTCTTTGAATGCTGAACACATGAGTGAATGCTAAACACATGAATGAATGCATAACGATTTTCTCGAATGTAAGGAATAGCCTTTATTTGAGCATTTGTAAACTGAGAAACGACTATATCTATTCATTTTAGTTCTTATGTAGGCCGTTCCTGTGAATTATTGGTCTTGATTTTTGTTTACAGTGAAAATTTATACATTTTTGTAGCATGAACTTATATATGTCTCTGTTTTTCAATGCATAGTTTTTCTAATTGCTAAATTTATGATATATAGTGTTTCATCTACATCCACCTCCACAGTTTATAGCATGGAGAATTTTAAAGTAATTTATGCAAATCAACCACACTAAAAAGCGTGTACTTTCTCCAATTTCTCCTATGCAAATTAGCCACACTAAAAAGCGTGTACTTTCTCCATTTTCTCCACGCCTATTAGTGTAAACATCTAAACATATATTTCACACTAAAAAGCGTGTAGAATTTTGTTGACGCCACTATTCTCCACGCAAACAAAATCGTGGACTAAAATATTGTACACGCTTTTTTATGTGGTAATATGATACAATAAGTGTGTATAATTACATACTTTGTTGTAGTGTAAGTCGCACATAAATCACTCAAAAATCTCAATCATTGGGGAGAATAAGAATTGGTGTAATGAACATCCATTTTGTACTGAATCGCTTTTTTGAAGTAATATATTTATCGGGGAAACCTTTTACCCAAAAAAAAAGTGGCAAAATCAAAAAGTTGGTTATTAAGCCATTTTGGATGTTAAAAAATCACTCATTGAGCAGGAAAATATGTAACCCATAATCAATACCATATGACTTACTTATTTTTAGTTGCCTGGTTTCTTTACATGAAAGAACTGTCTCAAGATAGAAGCTGTGTTCAGGTACATAATGAATATTTTCATTAAGATGGTGTTTGGCTGAGCTTATTCGAGGAGTTTTAATTTACAGCTTATATTGTGTGGATAAGTTTAACTCAAAAAGGTTGTTAGTTTTTTGAAAGAGAAATAAGGTACTGTAATAAGTTGATCCCATTTCAAAAGGCTTTTACAAGTACTGTGCATAAACTATTGAGCTCAAGCTTACAAAAAACAATAGTCAAGTATGTAACTAATTAATTAATCAAAACTGCAAATTTAAGCAATAAGTTAAAGACAATTTTGTAATTAATTTCCTTTTTTCAACGGCTGTTGCATGAAAAGATAGCAAGAAGCTAGATAACAAATACAAGATTTACAAGAAGCGACGAATCGCGTTACACCCACTGCAAGAAAATTGGTCTTTAGTGACGAAATCAGTTTGGTCACTAACAATGTAAAAGTTCGTCACAAAGAGGTCTGGTGACGAAAATCAATGTCGTCACCAGTCGTCACTATAGCTCCGTCACTAAATCAGTTGGTGACGAAATTATACGTGGTCACTTATCCGTGACGAGAATAGCCGTCACCCGTTAACCCAGTTAGTGACGAAAAATTTCGTCACAACGACAAATGTGACTAAAAAGTGGTCACTTATTTACTATTAGCGACGAAAAAGTCGTCACATACGGTGACATTAGAGACCAAAAAAGTGGTCATTAATTATGAACATATAACAAAAAAATTGGAGCTAACGTATGTTTTACTGCATAATCGATTTTGCAAACAAACTAAATCTGTAAATCTGTAGCAATACAAATACAATCTAACATACTAACTTCATAAAAATAATAACTTTTCGCAGAACACATAGTATGGTTGAAAATCAAAAGCTAACAAGACATCTTCTGTGTCCATGGTCACGTTCAAGGAGTCGAGTTTGTGATTCAGGTTCAATCTGCAAATCCATATAATTAGCACTTAATCAACTGTTACAACGATAAAAATGAGTAAATAGATTTTAGAAATTAGAACTAAAAGTAGCAACAACGGTTTTAGACAAAAACGAAGGGACCATAACCTTTGGAGATGGAGAAGAATGTGAAAAAATGAGATCTTTTACTAATTTTTCTTCGTTTTTAAACAATATAGTGATAGAGGATTCAAGAAAACATCCTAAAGACAAAAACTACGCTGAAAAACTTACTTTTGCTTCAGCCTTCTTCACCAAGTCACTATTATTTAGACTCAAATATAAGTACAACTAAACATTCTTTATAAGGCTTAATGGTGACTTAGAAGAACGACTCGTTTGGGTAAGTCTAATTGTTACACCAAGCCATTTAGGCACAAACCAGTCTAGATAGACCCATAAGCAATAATAAGTCTTGCTCAAACAGCTAAATTGGTACGGGTTGATTTGACCACTGCTGGTGCAAATAACAAACCAGGGTCAGTGGTTTGGTCGAGAATTTAACCCCTAATCAGATACCAAATTACATGATACTAGATACATAATTCGGCAATATAATTCAAACATACCTCAGTTCTTCCATCACGCATCATATTAATTGCAGCAACCTCAACGATATTTGCCAGCATAACACCAACCATTCCGTCAGTCATAGCCGCAACAGCAGCATAGTCAACATCTTCAGCCATTGGTTTCTTACGAGCATGCACCTAGCCGAATAATAAAAACAAAAAACTTAACAGTTGGATACACGTATTGATGAAAATATAAAACAAACCCCATTTTTTATTAAATAATTTGACCTAACCTTCTAAATATGACTACGTCCAATTAGACTGGTTCAGGTATGGGAAGATTTTCTATCCAAAACGTCTTGGTTAACAAGTGCTGGATTATGGATATCTGTTTGTTTGTGAAGCATTAGTGTCTCACGTTTCCTTTGCCTTCAATACATTAGCATTACAAAGCGGCTAAAGTAATAGCAGAATCGAACTTAAATGCATGCCCAAACTAGCTATTCTAATGGCATTGTAAATCTTAATTTACAAAAATGTGACCTGATTTAGAGTTGCATCACGTTCTTGTCTACCAGAACCCTTTATAAAACCAAGTCTCTTCCAACCGCATCCAATTCATCAATAAAGAAACGACCTGTGTGAATCACCAATTCATCAACTATATCAAAGATTAACTTTAAAGCGTGTTGCAAAAAGATATCAGTTAAATTAATATTCAAGAACAAGAAAGCAATAGAACTCGGCTGTAACAACACTGAAAGGAAAAGTAATCCTCACCTTCTTTAAACTATCCGATTGTCTTTCGATATTATAACAGTAATTATCTGATTTTTTTGATTGGTATTAGTAGTTATTACAGAGAGTATTTCCTGTTTATCAATAAATTAGTGCAGATCATAAGAATACAATATACATAGTAATGAAAGAACAACATAAGAATACCTCCTCACCTCTCATCAAAGGTGAATGTACAATTAGCCAATCTGTGATTTTTCAAGAACGTATACCTGTTAAGAACACAAAACCAAAAGCATGGAATATGAATAAGTACGAAACATAAAAGTAGGGTATCTCGGTGTTTAATTCAATATAAAAGAATACTGAAATGAAATTTTGATTATTACAGCAAGTTCATAAAAACCTGACATTCATCACATCAATATGGAATTACTGATAGCGTAAGTACAATAAGGGTAAAAGCTATTTTGAAAGCATGGGAATCTTACGTAGTATTGCAAAGTAAATTGCTTCAGCAGTATACTCAAGCAACCGAACATCCTCGCTTGATAAAAAAGGAAACATGAAATTCAGCCATTGTAAGATCGACCTTGTTATAATATTGATGGATTGATGATTTGGGACATGTTTTATTTCTAAATGGTTAAGAAAATATACTTTCACCTAAAGACGGATAAGGTCCGACGGGTTAAAAGCTAGATTCCTGCATAAACAAGTTTTGGTTCAACAGTACAAGTTTGATATCTTGCATAACTTGTAGCATCTAGGATCTACTCCCACTTCATATTTACAACACTGATCAATGTCAGTTATGTCTGGTCTAGAGTAGTCAAAATATTTTGGGACTAAGAGAGAGCCGCGACCAAGAGAAAAAGTATTAGATATTGTTTCGTTTTCGTTCAAGACAGTTATGCATTATTGTGGATCTCGATATTACAGGAGGATGGATTAAGTAAAGTGACACTACTGGACATGGTTTTGATTTTCTGTAAGGTCAATTTAGCTATACTGCCAGCCTTTATGATTAAAGTAACAAAGGAATATCATGATCACAATAAAGATGTTGCTGATGCAGGGGTGCATGACAACAAGGTTGCACACTTGCACATTGATTAATTTATGATGTAAAAACAAATCTAACATTACTAGGAAAAACAAGAAAGTAAATATGAGAACATAAAAGTAAGGATAAGTCAGGATAGCAAAAATGTACCTTCTCGAGATGTTGGCTAGGATCATATTGGCCCTTCGATATGTAAGTAGTTGTGATATGTGAATTCTTACGAGGAATGGCGAGTTTGGTTGGCTTCTATTCGGATTCAATCCAAACTCAAAGGCGTTCTTGAGGGTGTATACTATGGTTTGTGGTGGTATATGTGGAACTTTCGCAACAAGCTTCTGTTTGATAAGAAGATCCCTGAAAAGGCGCTGATATTTGATAATTTAGTTTCTAGTTCTTTTTATTGGTGTAAATTCAGATGTAAAACGTCGTTCAAGTGGGACGATTGGCTTAAGAACCCTTATATTGTTCTTGTTTGATCTAGCTCCTTGCTAGTGTTTTAATAAATCGCCGTTCAAAAAAAAATAGGGGTTGACCCTCTAGGAAGAGTTCCGCAATGACACACCTAAAGCAACAACCAACAAGCACATTGTAAGAGGGGAAGCTCTCATAGAAAATAGTTTACTTTAGTAAAAAACCTAAGCGTTTCCATGGTTTATTGAGTAAATCCGGATTCTCTTGATTAGTAATGATATTTTTCTATTGCAGGGGTTTGTCTCACTAACAGAATCATTGAATCATTGACCATGTGAGAGAATCCTTGGATTTACTGAACTATAGCTAGGTCTTGCCCACTTTGAAATTACATACTAATCCACATAACATATACATAACTACACGATAAATTCACAAAAACATTGATACGCATACAACACCTCCAGAAGCAGAAGCCAATACAGAATGTGAACTTTTAGCTTCTTTATAAATCGGCTGGAATATCCTGGCTGCTAACAACCGCTAACGAATTGGAATCACTTAATTAACCGCAACTTTAAATCGGAACAAAATTATGACCTAATTCCACCTGAAAGCACATCGATCCAGTCAACACATAATATTTTCTTTGAGGCATTTTAACAAACACTTGGGCCACAACTACTAATGCTTTCACTGAAGCATTTTATCCAACACTTGAGGACACACTAAAAAATGCACACGTATTACACAAACATTGCTCAAATCATTTTAACAGACCACTATCAAAATCACAATAAAAATGAGTTATATAACTAATTATGAAACTAATTGTTGAAGAAGATACCTTTCGATTGGAGAAAGTTGGTTGAGTGACCGCGGCTGACAGCCGCGGTGTATGCGGACGGTGGAGGTTTACCGGTGGCGCATAGATTAGGATTTGGGCGTAAAAATGGGGATTCAAATTGATTTTGAAAATACGATTTGGGCATTAATTTTGGTGAATGATGCTAGTGACAGTGAATGATGAAACTGATTTGGGGATTTGGGTGGGGTAAATGTTTTTTTGTGTTGGGAAATTGAGAGTAGTAAAAAGTAATGTAGGCGTGAAGTTAATTTTTATACAAATTATTCTTTAACATGTTTGATATTAATTTAAGTTAAATTTTTCTATACGTTAATGAAAAATAATATTATGAAGAGTTTATGTTTCAAATAATATGTTGAGGGGAGAATTGCATCAAAGAGAATGTTTCTCTATAATTCAAGTTTTTCATCGGGTAGAGTTTACGATTTTTACCTAGATATACAAATATGTAAGTTCTAATAAGTATATATGTAATTAAGGGTGAGCATCGGGTCAAACCCGGATCAGATCGAAAAAACAAGACCAGGCCAAGACCATTTTAGCCCAAAATCACGGACCGAGGACCGAAACGAATGTGTTTAGATCGATTCGGGTCGGTCCGGTCCAGTTCTTCAGTCGGTCCGGTCCGAAATGACATCATTGATCGGTTGTACGTAAGACCGAACCGGACCGATGGACCGAGGACCTGACTCAAATAGGTTATGTCCGGTCCGGGCCGGTTTCTCAGTTCGGTTCGGTCCGGGCCAGTTTCTCGGTTTGGTCCGGTCCGGGCTGGTTTTTCGGTTCGGTTCGATCTGATCCGCGGTCCGATATACTCACCCCTATATGTAATTGCCCTTATTTTAATTAACAATATGTAAAATAGTGACCAAATTTCTTGTCACTACTCTAGATCAAAAATACCTATAATATAATTTAGTTGCTACATAGTGACCATTAATAAGTTTCGTCACTGTCTTTTTATGAGTGACGAAAAATAGTGACCATAAATTATATCGTCACTGAATAGTGACCAAAAAAGAAAATCGTCACTCAATTTTTGTCACTAAAGCCCCTTTTTCTTGTAGTGACCGGTCACTACATATACCACTCCGTCCAGTTGAAAAGTGATTTCCCATGCCTACTTGAAATCCATGTAAATGACGAAAGATTTATGTTGTTGAAGATAACATCCTTCTGGGTCTGTTTATTAAGATTTATGAAATCAAGTTTTTCCTTAAGTGATTTTCCATGCCTACTTGAAATCCATATAAATGACATAAGATTTAGGTTGTTGAAGATAACATCCTTGTGGGTCAGTTTATTAATATTTATGAAATAAAGTATAGTATGGGGCCTGGATTATAATAGTGGACTGGTAAATAAATACGACAACAATCAAGTCGTTTCTCGAACTCCAAAGAAACCAAAGGGTAGAGTTGACATGATTTGTTAAATTCCTCATCTATGTACGAGATGGATGTGGTTGGTAATTCCACCACTTGAGAATGTCCTTTTTCTAGGAACAAGAGGGAATCCGAAAAAATTGTATTTTCACATTCACTAAAACTGACAAGCATACAACGGTTTATAAAGGAAAACCCTAATGCCTAAACAAGATAAACAACGGGCTTATACTATTCGCCAATAAGCCTTATTAAGCTAACATTCCTTACATCAGACGACTGCGAACCCAAAAAGGATAAGGGTGTGATGCTCAATCTTCCATTTCAGTATCCTTGTTGCAAACCGGCCATATTACATAATCTAAGTTGATACCACGATGATCAAGGTTGACACGTACGTGTAAGGATTCTTTAATTCATAAACACTACAACAAAAGGGTTGTTTAGGGACGGCCAAATATTAGGGTCGACATAGTCGACCCTAAACCACACGTGGGACCCGCTTTTTTCAACAAAAAATGCAAAGTCAAAAAAGCGCCTTAGGGACGACATTTAGGGTCGACATTGTCGACCCTAGCATTAAAAAAATAACTTAAATATATAAAATACCTTAGGGTCGACACTTAGGGTCGACATTGTCGACCCTACCATTTAAAAATAACTTTATATATTTAAAATATTTCTAAATTATATATATAAATTATGGCGGGATTGGGGAAACTTTAGAAATTTTGGGGGGAAACTTAGGGACGACATTTTCTTAGTACTTAGGGTCGACATTGTCGACCCTACCCAATAAGTATAATTTTATATTTTTTTTGGCATTTAAATGTATTTAGATTTTATATATAAATATTAAACAAATTTATAAATACAATAAATAACTTTGGGTCGACTCTTAAGGTCGACAATGTCAACCCTAAGTACAAAATTTTTTGTAAAAATTAAGATTGGTTCGTAAAATTAAGATTTGTTCGTAAAAATTTTAAAAAAAATTTTAAATTTTTTTCGTAAAATTAAGATTGGTTTGTAAAACTTTTCGTAAAAATTAAGATTGGTTCATAAAATTAAGATTGGTTCGTAAAATTTTTCGTAAAAATTAAGATTTTTCTAAAGTGCGAATTTTTTTTTTAAGATTTTGTAAAAAAAATTAATTTTTTTTTTCAAATAATAATGTAACACAGGGATGTATAGTGTCCTAAAAAAATAACACAGGGATGTTTTTTTGCACATTACTCTTTTATTTATTTATTTTATCATTTATTAGTTTGCTAATTTGATAAATTTACTTCAAAATTAACTGAACTAAATGTAGTTTAACCACAATAAATAATCAAAATACACGGAATGATTCCTAATCGATTAACGTTTATTATTATAATATCAAATTACATTATAAATCGATAAACACTCAAACATTAAAGCATACTAAGTTTTCCCATTTCAAACATTAAAGCATATTAAGTTTTCCTACATTCCAAATGCTAAAATGATTTATCTTAATGAAAAACTACTCCATATTAAGGTTTCTCATCCCTTGGTAGATCTCGTGAAGTATTCCTGCTGACTCTAGTGTGTGGTTCTCGGGATGCCTTGCCATCTCTAGTTGTCCCTCTAGTACACTTATCCTTGCCTCTAGTGTCTTTATCCTTTCAGCCAAGAACTTACAATTTGAGCACTCTGCCATTCCGAGATTCTGTGCATATCGTGGAGAATGACTTGGTCGTGAAGAAGTTCCCGGAGAATGACTTGGACGTGAAGAAGTTCCCGAAGAATGACTTTGAGGTGTTGACGGTCCAGGAGAAGCATCCATCCACATAAAGTAGCCACATCCTCTCTCTGTAGTTCCTGGCTGTTACGTAGTAAGGAAATCATAAGAAAAGTCATTTTGACAAGCTAACTATTTTATATTACATAAATAGTTATGCTTTGATAGTTCACCTTTGAATTAGGACATGCGTAGTATCGTTGACCATAGCTGTGATCTCTGCATGATGTTCGCAACACCACATTTCCGTTTTTACACTTGCACAACCAAGTTTGATTAGATCGCTCCATCTGGTGACAGTTGATCGAGGTGGTGGTGAATGTGGTGGTGGTTGTGAGGATAAGAGTGTGTGTGTGCTTGGGAGGATAAGATACTATCTGTTTTTATGGTAAAGAAGAATGCTTGGCGGGAGTATTTGGAGGGAGTTTTTGGAGGGAGTTTTTGGGGAAGTTTTTGGCGGGTGATACGTTGAACCGCTAATGTTGTAATAGTAGTTGTAGTAATGATAATGTGACAGTTGTAGAAGTGAACTCTGACGATAACCATAACATATCGACTCGTCCGTTAAACGTCTAACGTATAACCATAACATATCGACTCGTCCGTTGAACCTCTAACATATAACCATAACATATCGTCTCGTCCGTTGAACGTCTAACGTATAACAATAACATATCGACTCGTCCGTTGAACCTCTAACATATAACCATAACATATCGTCTCGTCCGTTAACATTCATCACGATTCGTTAACATTCATCACCATAAAAAAGTTTTATATATTTTATAAAAAATCATTTTATACAATAATTGTATACGAAACGAGGAACCGGACCGACCCGGCCGAAACGAACCAATTTATATTTTTTTTAACCATAACATATCGTCTCGTCCGTTGAACCTCTAACATATAACCATAACATATCGTCTCGTCCGTTGAACGTCTAACGTATAACCATAACATATCGACTCGTCCGTTGAACGTCTAACGTATAACCATAACATATCGACTCGTCCGTTGAACCTCTAAATATTTAAAACAATTAAAAATTATATATAAAAAGTTATATATTTTATAAAAAAGTTTTATATATTTTATAAAAAATCATTTTATA
>BQNB010023032.1:0-36550 GCA_026074375.1 Tanacetum coccineum | reverse complement strand
TTATCAACTTTTGCTCAATAAAAGCCGAATCTCCACCAAAAAAAGGCCATTATCTTAAAGGCGATTTTAATTCCACAGAACAATTCTAACCGGCAACAAGCCTCAATTGTCTCACTAACATGACCAATTTACAACACTATTGGTGTTCTGATCCATTCATAAATACATTTGGCAAAGTTGAACTCTATAACAAGTTTCTATTTTTACTAATTTTGTTTCTACATTATATTTTTTAACCTAAAGGTACAAAGGTGGCTGACAACGGCTCCTGGCGCACCAACAACTCACTGGTACCAACTATGATGTGTTTTGTCTGACCCCGTTATGTTTTCAGCTACGTTCTTAAAGACATGATTTTCATCCCATAATTTCTGGAGTTCAGGCTCCCTTACAGAATAATTTGCTCTAATACCAAAAGTTGTCTTAGGAAGATCAACAGTATGCTTGTACTTTCCATCTCGTTGCTTTGTTTCTAAACAATTGAATACATTAATCAGCTTCCTATCAAATGACTGGAATGCAGCTCATGATGAACTAATTATAAGACAGTTTGATCCTTTTCCTATGGCTACTAACTCACACACGCATGTCCGTAATATCGTAGGTGATGATAGGATCGCTTCTGATAACCGCTAGGCTATAGGTCTGCTCGTGACAATTTTGATCTTTACCTTGGGTTATCCTTGTGTGTTATTATATTAGTAAAATGTAGTAATCAAGTATGTACCTTTGGTTTCTTTCTTGGCAGCCATGACAGGTCCACGAGACCTTCATGTTGACTGAGTACGTACAAAAGGCACTCTTAGAATTTATAAGAAATATGTAAGATGAAGCATGGCGAGAGCTCAATGGAAGAGCAGCGTCAAAAATCAATGATGCTAAAAGAACCTGACTTTGTCCATGATGAGCAACTTCCCAGTAGTGACAGAACCTGAATAGTTTCATTATAAGATTAACCATATAATAAATTCATGATTGTGATTTCAAACATGTTTATGAAGATTTTGAAATGAAAACTATAATGGTGTAGGGTAACATTCCAAGAGCTGATAACAAGATTATCAAAGAGATGCCGAAAACACCACTGCGTTTATGCATATCAAAACATATACACTCGACGCAAAAATAACCATTTTACACTCTTCTCCAACTAAAGATGCAACCAAACACTCGCCATAAACCCCAACTCTTATAAAGCCAATAAACACATATAAACCTTAAAGTCTATAACGATTAAATAATTACCAACTTTTTAATCACTACTCATCTCTTAAACCATTAACGGTCTAAAAAAAAAGTAATCAAATGTGTCACACTAACATAACAAATTCACGCCATTTTTCAGTAACACATTTCATCAAATACCTTGTGTGCAGCTCAATTAATATAACCACTAAAACCATTTTGAAAAATCCAACAAGATGATACGTTTCTTAATTCTTTCTATCACATAATCATTTACAAAACCGATATCTAAACACTTATTTCGCCTACATCTCACTGGTACAATTATTAAATATACTTATTATTGCAAAATATTCATATCAAGTGTCCACCCTTGCATTGTTCTAAAAAGAAACAGCCTGAATTTTATCCATCTTTAGTAACTTTTGACACTTTTGGAATGAGTGATGTATAAAAAGTACATATTTAAGGGGACACATACATTGGTACCGAGTTTTAGGTGACCCACTTGCCACATGATTCGAATGCACTTCTCAGTTTCTTCAGGTTCATTTCCACCAGCAAAAGGGTTCGCAGCCGACCCCTCCAGTAACTACAAATCAATGTTGCCAAAAAGGCGATAAGTAACATATCTATAAAAGAAAACATCATCAATTCAAGATAAACTTTAACAGGATACTAATGAAGCTCAAGATTTGAAAACAAAGAAATGTTACCTTTTTTTCGACGAACTCATGTGGTATGTTGCTACTAAAGGCCTCTATTATATGCTCGATCCATAGCATCCTCCTGTGTGTACCCCCTTTAAACACTAAAAAAGGAACAAATTCAATCATATTTCAAAAATAGCAACCAAATATATCTAAAGCGTCATGAATTTACTCAATAGGGAAAAAACTTATTGAGTTTACTCAAGCATAGCTGGTAAAAAGTTGCATTAACAAAACTAATCCTTACAAACTATATCTAACTTTACGTTAATTAATGGGGTGTTTGTTTATGCTTATGCTGATAAACGATGCTTATTTGTTTTATCCGGTCTTATATATCATAAGCCTTAATTTTACCGGCTAATTTGAAAACTTCTAGCGTAGATAAATTTATCATATGAAATAAAACTATATAAGCCCATAAAGTTCTCAAAATATCAAAAAAAACTCTGCATAAAATATAAGCCATAAACCATAACTATAAGCCCAAAAAAAGCTTTACGGGGCTTTTTTTTCGCTTATATTGCTTATCCCTATTTGTTTTTTCGGCTTATTTTTTAGAAGCCAGAAATTTTCAGCTTATTTTCGAAACCTCTGGGCTTATGTAAGTTTATTATCATATGATAAACTTATTATATAAGCTCATAAGTCTCCAAATAAGCCAGAAAATTGGGGGTTATGAAATATAAGCCAAAATTGAGTAAGCTCATAAGCCCACATATAAGCTTGAACAAACACCCCCTAAATATGCAATTATCTAATTCTTTAAATAGCAATAACAATATGCAAATTCCAAAATCAGAAACTAGTAATTACTATAAACTTTGTTGAAGATAAATATTAATATCAAAGTAACGTAAAGAGTATTGAAATAGTGTCATAATAACTAATTCATATGATTAGGAAATGAAACTGAAGAACCATCGCAACATAATAATCAGTTTAAACATCAAATATAGAGTAATTATTAGTTTTTAAATAAAATTAGTACTGAATCGAACAACAACAGTTGTATTGGAGGAGATGGTGCATGGAGACGGTTTCATTTATGAAAGGGGCAAAGTTTGTGAATGACACTTTGAATTAAGCTGATCTTTGGTTTTGTAGTATTTTTGCGCTTTTTGGGTCACTATCTCTCAGTTTTTTGTTTTATACATTTTCAAGAGATGTTGTTTGTGATGTGTATTGATTTAGAAGCTGAAGTAGAAACCCGTGACCTCTATCTTCTTTGTGAAGGGTGAGAATCGATTCAAAGAGCGCTCTCGCCAGTGCGTATTGCGAAATGGAGAAAATTGGGACGTTTACATTCTTATTTTGAAAACGGACCGTAACAATGTATTTCTACAAGTTGATAGACGGAAACTGTATAATTTTACTCTTAATTTGCTGTAACGCTAGATAGTATTGCGGAAATCAGCGGTTTCGAGGCTGCACATAAAACAAAAACCAAAAGTTAAAAAATAGGATGTTGAAGTTAAATAAGCCAAAAATTTATAAAAACAATGATGACTTAAATCATAAGAAAAAACGATTTTTTAATTTAGAAAATTAAATGTGGTTTTTAATTATATAAATGGCAAATATATATAAAAAAATTATATATAATATTATATATAATATATATAGTATATAGTATAGATATAGGTGATGAGTTTCTAAGAGAAAACCTCATCTTAGTAGAAAAACCTAAAAAATAAAACTACAGAGGTAATCTTATATACACTTCAAACCTTAAGTAAATTAAAAATAATAACTTATTTAATTATATGTAATTATATAATTTAATACATATTTTTTAAAAATTAAAATAAATCGAATTTTTAAAAAAAAAATATTTTTCTTCGGAAAAAAAATTCGGAATTTTTCATTTTTAGAGAATTTTTATTTCTCAAAAAAATCGATATTAAGGAAAGTTCGAAAAAAAGTTCGAAATTTTGAAAAAAAGTTCCAAAAATTTTTAAAAAATAATCGAAAATATAAAAAAAAGTGTCAGCTAGAAAAACTGAAAACAATTAGTAACTAATGACAAAAAAGTTTAAAAGTAAAAAAAAAGTTCGAAACTTTTTGAAAAAATCGTAAAATATAATTAAAAATTCAGAATTGTGGAATACAAGTTCGAAAATATGAACAAAAAAAAGTGTCGAAGTATTAAAAAATCAAGTCGAAAATATGAAAAATAGTTCGAAAGTTAGAAAACCAGTTTGAGAAAATATGAAAAAAAAATTGAAAATTTGGAACACAAATTCAAATATAATAAAAAAAAATTCAAACTTATAAAAAATAGATATTTTCAAATGAAATCTTCAAAAAAATACAAATTATTTTTTTTGTTTCCAGAAAAAAGAAATCGATATTTAAAATTATTAAAAAAGATCAGAAATTGAAAAAAGTTCAAAATTTACAAAAAATCGATATTTTGTTGAAAATTGAAAAAAAGTTCATAAATTGAAAAAAAAATTGGACAAATTGGAAAAAATAGTTCAAAATTGTGAAAAAGAAATGCCGAAAAATAAAAAAAATTCAAAATTGGAAAAAAAAAACTCTAAATTTGAAAAAAAGTTAGAATTATGAAGAAACTTGAAAAAAATTTCAAAAATTGGAAAACAAGTTCGAAATTATGAAAAAAAGTTCAAAAATTAGAAAATATAGTTAGAAAATTTGACAAAAAAGTTCGAAATGTGAAAAAAAAGTCTTTTGAAATAATGAAAAAAATTCAATTTTGAGAAAAAATTGAAATTAGAAAAAAAAAGTTCGAGTATTGAAAAAAAGTTCCAATTTGAAAAAAGTTTGAAAATTGAGAACAAAGTCCGAAATTGGAAAAAAGTCGAAAATTGAAACAAAAAGTTCAAAAATTTGAAAAAATAATACGAAAATTTGAAAAAACAAACTTTAGAAATTTGAAAAAAAAATTAGTAATTTTGGAAAAAAAGTTTAAAATTTTGAAAAAAAGTTTTTAAATTTGAAAAAAAAAGTTTGAAAATTTGAAAAATGTTCTAAAATTTTAAAAAAAGTTCAGAGATTTGAAAAAAAGTTTGAAATTTTGAAAAAAAGTTCGAATTTTTTAAAAAAGTTCGAAAATTTGAAAAAAAAATCGATTTTTTTGAAAATTTGAAAAAAAAATCGAACTTTTTTTTCAAAATTGTGTTACGGTATCTCTTAGTATGATAAGAGCACCATGTTAAGTTATGGCATCTGTTTGTTTTGTTTAGTGCATCTATTTGTATGAACAGTAGGGCATCATTGTGTATGTTTCATCCAAAATATGTGTTAAAACATCTTTTAGTATGATAAGAGCACCATGTTAAGATAGGGCATCTGTTTCTTTTGTTTAGTGAATCCATTTGTATGAACATTAAGGCATCATTGTGTACGTTTAGGGCATGTATTTGTATGTTTAGGGGGTAACGTATAATCAGAGTCAGTTATCGATTATTGTTATGATATGGGCATCTGTTAGTGTGATTAGGGCATCAAACGAATTGTTACAACGTTTGTTTTGTATAATTAGTGCATCCAAAATATTTGTTACGACATCTCTTAGTATGATAAGAGCATCATGTTAAGTTAGGGCATCTGTTCATTTTGTTTAGTGCATCCATTTGTATGAACACCAGGGCATCATTGTGTACGTTTAGGGCATCTATTTGTTTGTTTAGGGTAACGTGTAATCATAATCGGTTATCAGTTATTGTTATGATAAGTGCATCTGTTAGTATGATTAGGGCATCACACGAATTGTTACAACATTTGTATGTATAATTAGTGCATCCAAAATATGTGTTACGGTATCTCTTAGTATGATAAGAGCATCATGTTAAGTTATGGCATCTGTTTGTTTTGTTTAGTGCATCCATTTGTATGAACATTAGGGCATCATTGTGTATGTTTAGGGCATCTATTTGTATGTTTAGGGTAATGTGTAATCATAATCAGTTATCGATTATTGTTATGATAAGGGCATCTGTTAGTATGATTAGGGCATCACACAAATTGTTACAACGTTTGTTTGTATAATTAGTGCATTCAAAATATGTGTTACGACATCTTTTAGTATGATAAGAGCATCATGTTAAGTTAGGGCATCTGTTTGTGTTGTTTAGTGCATCCATTTGTATGAACATTAGGGCATCATTGTGTATGTTACATCCAAAATATGTGTTACGACATCTCTTAGTATGATAAGAGCATCATGTTAAGATAAGGCATCTGTTTGTTTTGTTTAGTGCATCCATTTGTATGAACATTAGGGCATTATTGTGTATGTTTAGGGCATCCATTTATATGTTTAGGATAACGTGTAATCATTATCAGTTATTGATTATTGGTATGATAAGGGCATCTGTTAGTATGATTAGGGCATCACACAAATTGTTACAACATGTGTTTGTATAATTAGAGCATCTAAAATATGTGTTACGGCATCTCTTAGTATGATAAGAGCATCATGTTAAGTTATGGCATCTATTTGTTTTGTTTATTGCATCCATTTGTATGAACATTAGAGCATCATTGTGTACATTGCATCCAAAAATATGTGTTACGACATCTATTAGTATGATAAGAGCATCATGTTATGATAGGGAATCTGTTTGTTTTGTTTAGTGCATCCATTTGTATGAACATTAGGGCATCATTATGTATGTTTCATCCAAAATATGTGTTTTTTCGATTTGAAAAATATCGATATTTTCAAATTTTTCATTTTTTTTCAAACTTTTGAACTTTTTTTCAAATTTTCAAAAAAAAAGAAACTATTTTCTTTCAAATTTTCGGATTTTTTTTAAAATTTTCGAACTTTTTTTCAAAATTTTGATGAAAAAAATTGATTTTTTTCAAATTTTGGAAATTTTTTTTCAGTATTTTTTGAACTTTTTCCAATATTCAAAAAAAATTTCGATTTGGTTTTTTGCAAATTTTGAACATTTTTCAAATATTCGTATTTTGGAAAAATATCGATTTTTTTCAAATTTTAGAACTTTTTCCCAATTTTTGAACTTTTTTCTTAATTTCGAACTTTTTTTAAAAATTTCAAAAAAATATCGATTTTTTTTCAAATTTTTTAACTTTTTTTCAAATATTTCGAATTTTTTTTCAAATTTCGACTTTTAAAAATTTTCGAAAATTTTCCAGATTTTCGAAATTTTTTTTCACTTTTTTAAATTTTTTTTTCAAATTTTTTTAAAAAAATTTCGATTTGTTTTTTCAAATTTTCGAACTTTTTTTCAAATATTCGATTTGAAAAATATCAAATTTTTTTTCAATTTTTATTTTCGAACTTTTTTCATATTATCTAATTTTTTTTCAAGTTTCGAACTTTTTTTTGAATTTTCAAAATATCGATTTTTTCAAATTTTCGAAATTTATTTTTTTCTAATTTTCGAAAAAAATTAATTTTCGATTTTTTTTCATATTTTTGAATTTTCAAATTTTAAATTTTCGAATTTTTTAAAATTTTTTTGTTAAACCGCGATCTAACCCATCTAGGATATAATAACACTGATTGAAACACGAAGCGGAATAATAAAGATCACAATTAATGTTATGAACGAAGGTTACTGATTATTCATAAAACACTAAATATACTAACATTGTACATAGATAATTCATGACTCACAATGACTACTAACTATTTCACAAAAAGACCCACACCAACCACCTTTTAGACGACTCTCATTAGAGAACTCTATGATTTCTGGATGCCGGAAATACGTAGACCCTACCCTCTTTATATACTAGAGGGGTTAAGGGTTTACAATACAAATAAGAACAATTAAGATAGAAAACTATAATCCCATAAATACTATTTGACTAATCTTCAATCAGCATTAATGTTTAATCTTCAATCAGCATTAATGTTGATCTTTATCTTCAAAATCTTCCATCTTTTGTTCTTTTGATATTTTGTCTTGTAGGTCCTCCATCTTTAACATGTTTTGTCATAATCAACTCAAATTATAATTCCCAACAATCTTCCCCTAGTTGATAATGACAAAACTCATAAAAAACTCATAAGCACAAGCTTCAGTGTGTTATCTTTTAGCATATTTTTAACCATTGATAATAACACAAACATTATGAACATTTAGACTTAACAAAACATCTTGATCACAAGTGTGAGTTGTAATTCGATGATTATTCTTTTCGTCTTTTTCAATTGATTTCGTAATTTCATGTATTGACCAAAATGGTAGTACATGTAGATTTTGAAAATATCTATGGTTATTTTATTGATATTTTCTTGATCTAATAAAATTCTAATATTGATTATGTTCATGATCAGAAGTTTGTAATTAGAATGTGTAATAAGAATTAACATCTTTTGAATAATGATTAATTGCTTCACTAGATTTCCGCTTACGATTATTTTTGGGAGGATGGAGGATCACAATCCATGATGAGTTCCATCATTCCTAATCCTAAACTTAAATAATTAAATACTTTACGTTTTAAAGGCTTAGTTAATATATCGGCTAAGTTATCTTAGGATGCAACTTTCTCGATAGAAATGTTTCCCTTTTGGATGTTTCACGAAGAAAGTGATGATGGATTTCTATGTGTTTAGTCCTAGAGTGTTGGACGGGGTTTCTACTTAAATCGATTGTGCCTTTATTGTCGCACATAATTGGAACATCGTCGAGGCATATGTCATAGTCGATGAGAGCTTGTTTCATCCATAGTGCTTGTTGACACGCCTTTTCGGCGGACACATATTAGGCTTTGTTCGTGGAGATAACAAGGGTCGTTTGTTTCTTAAAGAACCAAGATGTTAAACAACATCCCATGAACGTACAAACACCACTAGTGCTCTTTCGATCAACGTAGTCGCCCGCGTGGTCGGAGTCGGCATTAACTATAGTTTCTATTCATGTTCCTTTTGGATACCATAATCCTAAGTAGGTAGTTCCCCTAATATACCTAAATATACACTAAACGGCTTCTAAGTGGGTAGTTAGGATTTTCTTGAAAACACGCACATAAGCATACACTAAACATAATATCGGGTCTAGTTGCGGTTAAGTAAAGTAAACTACCAATCATACCTCGATATTTAGTGCTATTCACGGAGTCGACTTTGTCGTCCTTAGTGAGCTTGATCTCCGTTGATATCGGCGTCTTGGTTGGTTTGGAATCTTCCAGCCCGAACTTCTTTAACATCTCCTTGATGTACTTGGATTGATTAAAAAATATCTCGTCTTCCATTTGTTTTATTTGAAGACCTAAGAAGAAGTTTAACTCCCCCCATCATACTCATCTCAAACTTGTTGTGCATGATTTTTGCAAAATCATCACACAAGTTTTGACGCGTGGATCCAAATATAATGTCATCGACATATATTTGAACAATAATGAGATGTGATTTAAATTTCTTTGTGAAAAGAGTATTATCAACCATTCCCATGGAATACTTATGTTTTAGTAAAAATACTTTAGTCTATCATACCAAGCCTTAGGGGCTTGCTTAAGATCGTATAAAGCCTTTTTGAGTTTATAAACATAATTTAGTTTTTCAAAATCAATAAAACCCAGAGGTTGAGTAACGTAAACCTCTTCGTTTATAAAACCATTTAGAAAAGCACTTTTTACGTCCATTTGATATAATTTAAAATCATTAGCACAAACAATAGCAAGAAGCATTCGAGTAGATTATAGTCTAGCTACCGGTGCGTATGTTTCATCATAATCTATACCTTCTTATTGATTATATCATTGTGCTGCTCATCTAGCCTTATTTCTAGACACAATACTATTTTCGTCTAACTTATTCCTATATACCCATTTTGTTCCTATGACGGTATGACTCTTAGGTAGAGGCACTATATCCCAAACATCATTAGCTATAAATTGATTTAGCTCCTCTTTAATGGCTACAACCTAACTTTCATCTCCTAATGCTTCATTGACATTCTTAGGTTCTATGGTCGAGATGAAACAAAAGTAATTACTTTGATTTTAGGCTTGTGATTTTAATGTTCTTTGATTAAGACTTCCTATGACTTGTTCTAATGGGTGATTTTTAGACTCTTTAATGTTAATGACATTGTCTACTTCTATGGACTAATCTTCAATGTTATTATTATTTACTACTTTAATATTATTTTCAATAGCTTCTTCTTCACCAATATCATCATCAACCAATGGTGATAATTTGGTAGGAGGAGGATTTTCATTCAATGTCACATTGAGTGATTCTTCGACTTTCATGGTGTGCTTATTTAGAATAATGTAAGCTTAACTATTTTGAGAATATCCTAGAAAATACATTCGTATGACTTTGGGTCAAACTTGATTAAATAATATTTAGTATTTAATATGAAGCACTTGCTTCCAAATACTTTGAAATATTCTAAAGAGGGTTTCCTACCTCTAAATATTTCATAAGGGGTTTTCCTAGTATTTTTCGTATTAAAATTCTATTTAGAATGTAAGTTGACGTATCAACGACGTTACACCAAAACTTTTGAGGAATAGATTGTTTGTTTAGCATAGTCTTAGAAATCTCTTGCAAAGTCCGATTCTTTCTTTCTACTACCCCATTTGATTGTGGAGTACGTGGAGCTGAGAAGTTATGAGAAATGCCTTGTGCATCACAGAAAGCTCCAAATTGTACTTCATTATCAAATTCCCAACCATGATCCATTCTAATAGCAACTATAGAACTTCCTAGTTGGTTTTGAATTTTTCTACTTAATATTTCAAATTTCTCAAAAGCTTTGTTTTTGGTTTTTAGAAACTTTGTCCAAGTATATCTAGAATAATCATCTACTACTACCAAGGTGTACAAGTTACCTCCATAACTTTTAATAGCGGATGGACCAAATAAATCCATATATAAGAGTTCTAGACATCTTTTAGTAGAGACCATATTTTTAGCTTTATGACTTGCATGGGCTTGCTTTCCAATTTTGCAAACATCACAAAAATATTTATCATATTTTAGCTTAGGTAGATTTCTAACTAATTCTTTGGATGACAAAGATAGAATTAAACACATATTTGCATTACCAAGTCTTCTATGCCATAAGGTAGAATTATACACTACCGTGGCGAGACATAATTTGTCTTGAGACTTATTTCCTAATTTCATTACATATAAACCATTTTTCCTAATTCCATTTCCTATGATTTTACCATCTTTAATTATTTCACTACCTTCTTTTGTAAATAGTACTCTACACTTATTGTCACAAATTTGACTGACACTAAGTAAATTAAATGCTAATTATCTACGTGTTCTACGTTAGATATAGTAAGAGAGTCATTTGAGAGCGTACCTTTGCCTATGATCTTTCCTTTTAAGTTACTTCCATAGACAATGTTACCTCCATCGTATGCTTTGTAGGTTAAGAATAGACTTGTATTTCCCGTCATGTGTTTGGAGCATACCTAATTAAGAAAAAACAAACTCAAGCGCTTGGTCCCTAATATCTCATGGGTCCAAAATGTTAGTGTTGTACATCCCTTACATTTGTTGCAATTGGTTGGGATATTGAAATGGAAACAATTTCCCATATGTACAAAACCATGATTTTGATTGTTATTCCAATTTATAGGATAATGATTTTGGTAAATTGGCCAGCTAGAGTTTCTTCTAGGTTGAGGTGCGTTGTGTCTTTGTTGAGAAGAATTATTTCTTCTAGGTGGAGGTGTTTTAGACCTAGACTCGGTTTTGACATAACCTAAACCATTCTTAAGAGTTGGTTTTAAAGATGGTTACATTGAATCTTTAATCTTACTATGTATTAGTTTCTTCCTAGTAATGACAAAATCCGATCTCAAAGACATAGGTGGGCTAAAAACGTGTTTTGCCAATTTTTGGCTACTCGGCGGATTCACAGATCCAGGAATGGTGGATCTGTCGGTTGCAGGATCCACAGATCCAGGAATGGTGGATCTGTCGGTTGCATTTTCAATGGATGACCCAACAAAGCTAATGGGTTTTGTTCCGCTTTTTGACGCTTTACCATTATCGAATCCTAGATCTATTTTACAACTAGATGACTTTTGATTATTTAACATTTCTCTTAGTGAATCAGGGATTTTATCAAATTTTACAAGCTTAACTTGATTTTCCTTAAGTTTAGCGTTTTCTAACTTAAGTTCTTGATAACTCACACATAATATTGATTTCTTTATTTCTCTCAAGTTTCTTAATTTTCTCGTTCAACTCTAAAATTTCTTTTTCTAACAAATCTCTTTTAGTTTTTAAATTTTTGTTCTTGTTGATGATTTTTAAGCTAATTTCACATAAATTATCATATTCAACTTGCATACTATCGTCGTCTAGAAAATAATCATTATCGCTATAATGAGAAGAGTCAAGGATTACCTCATTTGACGATTGAGCCATGAGACAAGTTTCATCATTGGTTTTGTCCTCGGCTTCATTTTCGCTATCGCTCCAAGAATCTCCAATAAAGGCCTTTTGATCTTTGTTGCGAGGAGGCTTTGGATAATCGCCAATGAGATGATTTGGATCACCACATCTAAATCATTTCCGATCGGTCTTTCCTTTCTTCTCATCCCTTTGTCGGAATGACTTCTTTTCTTCTCTTGGTTGCCTAACAAATTTACCCTTTCTTCTAAAGAACTTTTTAAAGTTCCTTACGGCCATAGCATATTCTTCGTCATCACTTCCGGATGTTAAAGTTTCATCATCACTAGACTCTTTCTTAGCTTTCAAGGCAATGGACTTAACTCTTTCCTTTTTGCCTCTATAAATTTCGGAATCCTTTTCCATGACTACTTCATGTACTTTTAGATTGCCGATAAGCTCGTCTAGAGCTAGTGATGACAAATCTTTCGATTCTTCAATCGCCGTGACCTTTGCTCTCCATTTAGGATGTAGAGCCCTAAGAAACTTCCTAACATAGTTCTTGCTAGAGAAACCTTCATCAAGAGCTTTAAGACTAGTAATAATAGTGTTAAATCTAGCAAAACCGCTATCAATAGATTCTTCTTCAAGGATAGTAAATTGTTCATATTGTTGAACAAGAAGATCAATTTTATTATCCTTTACTTGGCTATTACCTTGATGTGTGATTAACAACGATTGCCAAATATCTTTAGCCGTTTTACACATAAAAATTCTTTCGTATTCCTTTTTAGGTAAAGCATTATAAAGAACCATTTTAGCTTTATTATTTTTAGCAAGTTTTCTTTTAAGATCATCGTCTTGTTGTTCGAAAGGAACTACTTTTAAAACTTGGGTAACTTCATTTTTGGCAACCGGTGGAAAATCACCATTCACGATATTATGCCAAAGATTTAAATCTTTTGCTTTCACATAAGTTTCAAATCTATTTTTCCAATATATAAAACAACCACTTTCGAAAAGTAGTGGTCTTTGCATAGATTGCCTTTCTAGATATTTATTCGAATCCATAGATCGATTCAATCTTTAATGTACAATATACGTTAAAGATCTTGGGTAACCTGGGCTTCTGATACCAATTGTGGAAACTAGAAGGGGGGTTGAATAGTTTTTACCATTTTAAAAATAAAACTTAGATTGTCGACTTATGTGAATTCAAGAGATATACGCAAGTGTATATGATAGCGATGTAATAAACAAATAAGTAAATACGAAGTATAAACAAGTAAAGATAAGAAAGATCAAACCAATAACACAATGATTTATAGTGGTTCGGCTACGAAGTTCCTCTTCACATACTCCACTCCTCAAGTACCCAACTTGAGAGTTTTCTTCACTATGTCAACAAGCTCCCTTTAGGCGGAGAAACCCGTACAATTCGCTTATACTTTTTTCGGTACTAAGCTAAATACCGAGTTCTACTTCGAGATAGAACCAATCTAACACACTATGTATTTTATGGCCTAAATACTAACCTATCATACACTTATGATACACACAGCACACAACACAAGAGATACAAAATAAATGATTATCACAACTGTGATGACACAACTAGACTAATAACATTGAAGTTTTACGTCTTCATTAGTATTCTTCACTAAAGAGTGGAATGAGTTGATCACTTGTAATGGGTTATGAAACAAGTGTAATGATCAAAGAATATGAAAATGGAAAAAGCTAGAGAGAAAAATATTTGTAAAGGGTTGTCTAAAATGAAGACTTAAGGTTGCTATTAATAGGCAACATTTGAAATTCAAAATCTGTCACAACCAGCTGGTCGCACGGATCCACCATTACCTGGATCCGACCTTTGGTTTTGCTGGATCTGTGGGTTCCAGCTGGGACAAATTTTGTCTTTCGTGATTAACCCCAAATCTTAACAAAATATTCTTATGTATTTAAAAATCAGATTTATTAGATTCTTCTAGAAGGAAAATATTTCTTAACATAAATAAGGAAAGATTTTTAGATTTAGGAAGATTTGGAAAGATTGTTTCCACTTATGGTTAATCTTATTTTGTCTTACATGATTAATATAACTAGCTTATAATTAATCATGTGTTTACTTAAAATTATTTGATTAAAAAAGGTTTATGCAAATGATTAAGTTTAGATGCAATAGAAAATATTTTTCTTTGATCATTAACTACGTTTAATAATGCCATATTCATACCTTAAGTGATTTGTCGTTGTCAAGTAAATTTACGACTAAATAACTTGTTTACATAAACTTTTACATACTATGACATTATATTTGTTATTATCAAAACATGAAGATCATTAAATATAAATATCATTTTTACGCTGATATTTGATAAACAACTCAATACAATACACCCTGGTAATATCACTCAAGGAGCAACTAAGCAAAGTGAGGGACACAAATCTTAATCCCCTTTAAAGAAAGTCTATGTTTTCAAACAATGAAAAAAATTCTCTCAATAGCAACGTACCTCTTCCATGTTGAGTTTAACGACAGAGTACGCTTAGTTGGTTCCATCGGGATGTCAGAAGTGGGCTACTATGTAGCCGTATTTCATAACGAAATCCTACTTCAAAAATTTCAGCGAACATTTATATCGATTTCTTCCCTGCTCCTCACCGAAACACTCATATCTACATTTGATATTTCTTCAATACCCCAAACACAAAGGAGAACAAACCAAACGTAAATTTTTGCCAGTACATTTTAAATCTTATACAGTACTGGGTGTAATAAATTTTCGACGGGCAAAACATAAATAAAGGCCACAAGACAATGCGTTAGAAACTAAATATATACCTCTGCTGCTGCTAACATTCGTACCATAAACTGGTGTTTGCACTGTAAGCAAAAATCCATTGGTAACATTATACAAAGCAACCTGAAAATTATAACCTAAGAACATATCCTTAAAAGTTTCTAAATTTAGCGGACACATAAAGCCAAACTATCATCAAAATCAAATAAAACAAATCATACATCACTTATGAATGAATTTACAAACTTCGACTACATCTCACAACATTATATTTCAGGAATTTTAGCAACATATTTAAGAGCATTAATCTAAAACGCATTTAAACCAACCAAAAATATGGCACATCGATTTTCTAGCAGATTTTTCAAACCCAAAATACATAAGGCCAAGCTATCATCAAAATCAAATAAAACAAACCACACATCACTTACAAATGAATTTACAAACATTGACTACATCTCACAACATTATATTTCAAAGAATTTTCAAAAACATATTCAAGAGCATTAATCTAAAACGCATTTAAAGCAAAAACATGGCGCATCAATTTTTAAGCAGATTCCCAAACACAAAACCACATGATGTTTATATTTTTATATATTCATTTATATATTGTTAGTATATATCTGAATGTGTGCCTGAAAAGAAAAGGTCATCATCAAAACATTTTTATCTAGGCCACTTGAAATCGGAGACGGGAAAATCAAGGTGCTTGACAAATCAGACCTGAGATATTATTCATGGCTCTAAATATCAAATGAATACTACACTAGAAATGACGATAATGGCTTATCAGAACTTAGCAGCTTCATATTCGATGGAATAACTTTGCGAATTCCAATGGCTTATCAAATCTTATCAGCTTCATATATGACGAAAAAACATTATTAACCAATTGATCTTGATTGATGATTAATGTGTGAAGATCAAGGTGTAATTAGTGTGTGTGTTTAGAGAGAGAATTACCTAACTTGCCTTTTGATTAAATGAAGTTGTTACATCTAACCATGGCATAAATTACTATTTATAGCCCTTGGTTAGCTTGTTGACTAAACTTTCCTTACTTAACATATTTAGTCCCTGCACTTTATAATAGTGCTTACAAGTAGAACATTTCTTTATTTCTAACATTCTCCCCCTAAATGATCTACTTGGAAACTATCCTTATTATCTTTTTGATGACGACTTCTTCCTTATTCTTGAATACTTGATTCTGAAGTAGTCTGTCATTTTCTTTTTCTTTGAAGCTCGAAAACGCTGAGAATTCTTTATGAAAGTTGAGGACGACCTTGTAGCAAATCTCTCCTAATATAATTTTCTCTCCCTATATGACAAGATAGATTTCTTTATCCCTGAAGGTATCAACTCTACTCTCGAACTCAAAATCAGCATTCTCAAAAGCTAACTTTGACCTTCTTTTGCAACTTGATTCTTTAATAGCTTGTATGAAATCTTTAACTTTGAACTTGATCTTGAATGTTGATTTCAATCACATAATGTTGCTGACGAAAGATCTTGAAACACGATGATATTGATTGAGCATTTCTTTGTAAAAGACTTGAACACTTGACTTTTCACATTAATCTTCATACACTTTAAGCTCCCCCTCAATCACATATCCATCTCTTGAATATTGAAGTAGTAAACTTTGATTGTCTGAAGACACTTTTGATATTCTTGAGAAGTAATTCCATGCAAATGTCGAACCGGCTATCTCGATCGATCTTTGAAGTTAATGAAACACTACAGCTTATTCAAAACACTTGATGAAGTAACCTCAATCTTGAATACGAATCTTATCTTCTTAATCAAACTACTTTTACCATAACGATTTCTTTGATTCAATTTCTTGTCTAGTATCTTGATTTGTCCCATATATTCTTGCTTATATCTTCTCCCCTTTCATATACTTGAATTGACCTTACGTTTCAAGCTTATATCTTCTCCCCCTCATGATGATTATGATCCATCATGAACATCATGATCATATAAGCTTCCAAAATAAGCTCTGGGTGAAGAATATCCTTTGAAGTCCATGAAATTGAAATCAAAATCTTTTCTTTTCTCAAACATTCTCCCCTTTATAAACAAACATACTCCCCCAAAATAACCCATAAGCTCCCTCAAACCAACAAATATGATTGCTATCATTCTTGTGAAGGTTGAAAGAAACTTTTATCATTATAAGATTCGTTGAAGTAGTCATGCTTGTGAAAGGTAGAAATGTTGTTGTTGTATGTTGTAGAAGATGAAATAGAAAATTATCAGAGTAAGAACCATCTTCCACATTAACCATGAAGTTCATACATCACAAGATCATGCTTTGAAAATTCCCGATGAATGTTATTTTGAAGAATATGACCAAATCAATATCTCGGTGATAAAGATGCGGAAATATGACCATAAAATTCAAAGAAGCATTGATCTCGTGAACTTAGTGTTGTGTTACCCTGGGAAACACATAACCACTAGATCACTTAGATTACTAGTTAACACTTATTTGAATCATTAAACAATCATTTTCAAATAGTGACCTACGTTCAGCGTTGGCATGATGTTAGCACTGGTAGGATTTCCATTCAATCATTATGAATACTAATTTATAGTATCACTCCAGAATGTTCCGGCAATGTCACGTAGACATGCAATGTCACAAAGACATATATCATTGTACCTTTTGTATCATTGATGTTTAATACAAACGTACTTTTGTGTCCTAAAGATATTTCATTGAATATCAAATTGGCTCTAGACTCTTGTGCACTTTTAGTAAGCAAGGACTGGAGCAGAATGTCCTTTATTCAATACCAACATTCTCGGAATGAGAAGTCGATAGATTATGCGTTTAATCTCCGTGAGAATGAAACAAATACTTTTTGAGAAGTATTTGAGTGGCTAGGAGGGGTTGTGCATTTGCATCACTGGGTCCATGATGTCTACTTCAATACCAGAAATCAACGAATGAAATCTGATAGATTATGAGTTGACCCGATTTCTATCCTAGTGTAGGAAAAAAACACCCTTCATCTTTTCTTATAAGCCTCTCACTTTTCAACTCCAACCTTTTCATTTTGCTTATCATTTGATTCTTCTCCATCATATTCTTGTCACTTTTGACAACTTTATCATTTTCTTTCATTTGTTTTCATTTAAAGCTTTATCACTTAAGTCCTTTTGGCATTCGAAACATGTTGATTTACACCTCAAACTCCATTACCTAGACCTAACATTCCTAAATTGGAAGGAAGACTCCGGGGTAGATCAATTCCGGTTCTGGAAGATCATAGGAGTATTTTGGGAGTAACTAAATCACACCATACAACTCAATCAACATACACCAAGATAATTCCTTTAGAAAGAATGTCTCTGAAAACCATGATGAAAATCTGAAATCATATCATGAGATTTTGATGATATCAAGAAAAAGTAGAACAATCACTCTGTCTGTTTTTGTATGCGGTGGCATTTCTTTTCTTGCATACTTTTCTCTTTTTCTTTTCATGTGTTGTTCTTGCTTTTGAAGCACATGACATATACTTTCATTTTTTTAAGTATACGATTTCTCATTTCTCTCTTTCTATTTTTCTCACAAATCTCTCTTTCTGTTTTTCATCATTCTCACAAACATCTTATGATGAAGAAAATTTTGATCTTTAAAAGTTTTCAATCATTATAAAGACACTCCCCCTTAACATATGCCGAGAAACATTTTTAACATGAAGCTAAAAAACGCAAAAATACGGATATGTGAAGGTGAAATGTAAAACAATTTTCCATTTCCGTTTCTTTCTGAAAACTTTTCAACAACCTATACGGACACTCCCCCTCGAATAATACCATATCTTTGTTAAAACCTTTATGAGGGAGTTCCTCTTTGCACGTCTGAGACCTTTATTTCTTTAGACACTTTTCACAAAGAGTACATCGATTTGAAGACCTTTGAAAATTGATTTTATCATGAAAGAACCACATTTTAAAAATCCGAATCGATTGTAACGCATTAACTTGAGATCATTGACTTTTTAAAACAACTTGATTTTATCTTTTAAGTACCACATAAAGATTTTGAAAAATATTTATCAATGACTCAAGTCAAAGAAGATTTCTCTTCTTTTTCAAAGATAGATGCACTGAAGCATACACCTTCTTTTCTTTAAAGCACGGGTTATGTACTGAAATGTACCCAAGCCATCAAATGAAGCTCGGGTTTCGTACTGAATTATACGAAAGCCATTATATTAAGCACGGGTTTCATACTGACATTGTATGAAAGCCATTAGTTTAAGTTCGTGCTTCGTACTGAGATATACGAAAGCCATTAGTTTGATTGATGATTAACCAATAGATCTTGATTGATGATTAGTGTGTGAAGATCAAGGTGTAATTAGTGTGTGTGTTTAGAGAGAGAATTACCTAACTTGCCTTTTGATTAAATGAAGTTGTTACATCTAACCATGGCATAAATTACTATTTATAGCCCTTGGTTAGCTTGTTGACTAAACTTTTCTTACTTAACATATTTAGTCCCTGCACTTTATAATAATGCTTACAAGTAGAACATTTCTTTATTTCTAACACAAAACTGCCGATCGTGAACATAATCGAGAATGGAATTTTATTAGATTAATAAAATATCAATAAAATGACCATAGATATTTTCAAAATCTACATGTATGGTCAATACATGAAATTACGAAATCGATTGAAAAGGACGACAAGAACAATCATCGAATTACAACTCACACTTGTGTTGACGCTGTTTTGTTAAGGCTAATTGTTCACAAATGATTGTGTTATTAGCAATGGTCAAACTTATGCTAAAAGATAATACATTCCTAGTAGGATAGACTTCGTTGAAATTCCATCAGGAACTTCACGACAAGTTGCACGATTTGTTCAAAACTTAGACGTTGACTCCGGAAATTATATCACATACTCCTAATAGTATATATAACATATTTCAATTGCCAAAAACACAACACCATATCTCAATTTGCCTAAAAATCTCTGTCTGTATTTGACCACACGTGCGGACCACGGATCCACTCTAGGGAGATCCGTGCGTTATTTAGGTGGATCTGTGTATCAGCAAGATACCCTACTCTTAAATTGTTGGACCACTTGCCTTTTCCTCCAATAACATACCACCACCTACATCTCATATCACCAAAGATTGAGCATTCCCGCCAACATCATTTCAAGCCATAATTAAAATAGATCCATAAAAGGAAAAAGACTTATTTTGAAATACTTATTTTTCTTTCCATAAAAGGAAAAAGACTTGAAATAATAGATTAACTTGTTTTTCCATAATTGGAACTCACATTCAATGTGATTCGCCAAGAATAATTTTTTTTAAACTCACAATTAGAAAAAAAAATTACGTAGTTAATACAAATCAAAAATGATTACCTTCTCATGAATGAACCTTCAAGATCTACAATTGTTGTGTTATCTTGACTCATTCAATTTGAGAGATAAAGCAAAATAAAGATGTGTGATTTGCTACATCGTGTACATGAATCACACACATACACCACAACTTATTTTTTTATATACTTATCTATAACCTAATTATAAATTTATTAGGTTTAAATTGTGCTTGGAATAATGAAACCCGGCTACAAAAGAACCAAAGCCTACATACCAAAAATCCACCACCAAAGTTCCACTCCAAACAATGCCAAAAACTCTTTTAAAACACTTCGAAATCGCTTCATTCATGAAGGAAGACACATTGAATCCTCCTTCACCTTTGGCAACGACACCGTTGACCAATTCAAATCCATTCAATTTGATTGTCTCCTTACTTTAAATAGTCATATTTATCCTCGTTTCATCATTAAATTCTATCACAAATTCTAATTAATTCGTAATGTGCGTGATATGTCTCTTTCGATTGGCTTCACCATTCAAGACAAAGATTTCTTAATGTCACTTGAAAAATTCAGTCAAGTCCTTCAAATTCCAAATAAAGGAACATGTATCTTCTCAAAGGAATGTTCATTAGAACTTTTGAACACTACTCAGAAAAACATGACTCCTATAAAACTAACCTTTCAAACATTCAAGATGTCGTTCAAAACATTTGCGTTCCATCAACTTATCAAAATTGCACAAATCCTACCATTATCCTCCGAGATAATCTTCCTCCCAACATCAAGGATTGGGAACTCATCATTCGTGAGAATGTCATTTGTGTCGATACTCACAAAAGCTCCATAGATGCATGCTCTGCCATCATGCTCTATCATCTCAAAAACTCTCAAGACTTTAACCTTGTCTACTTTATTGCTCACAAAATTGAGAGTGTTAAAAATAGAGTCAATTGTGAATGCTAGGAATTATGAATTGACATTTGAAGAATTCTATCTAGTTATTTGTCTGTAGTATCTTTTGTGCTAGACTATGTTATTTTGGTAAACTATATGCTTGTGAATGCTATGCATGCTTTAACTTAATGATTAAAACTATGTACTTACTTTATCTTTATATGCTTCATGGATGATGATTAATAGTAGATAATGATTCTTACATGATGATTTATTTTGTGTTTGGGATGCAAAATGATGTTCTGGTTGTTTTTGATAAAATTTGCGACCCACGGATCCACCATATGGTAGATCCGTATGTTATTTTGGTGGATCAGTGGCTCACCCAGTCCGGGCGCCAAAATTCAAATTTTCTTGATTTTTAACTTTTTCTACTTTCTTATAATCATGCTATATGATACTATGTGGGATCTTAAACCTTAGGATATAACATGTTCTCCATATAATCCAAGAACCATTATACAATTCATATCACCACTTTTTCCTTATAATCATCACCCTCAAACACCATTTTCTTCACATTTTCTCTACATTTCTCATATACAACCTTGCTAGTTCATATCCATTACTAGTTCATCCAAAACAAATTCACCAAACTTCAAAAGAAAAAACGCAAGAATGAGTGTCAAGTATCCAAACTATGTTAATCTCACATCCTCAAGTGAGGAACAACCAAATGAAAGAACTCCCTCACCACCTCCTAGAAAGAAATCCCTTTCACCGCCTCAAGCTCCATCAAAATCCATCTCTAGCAAAACCACCCACTACACCTCTTTATCATTACCAAGTGAGTCTCCGACACCAACTCATGTTGCACCTCCACCTAAACTATGTTTTGTCATTCCAATAAAACAAGAACCTTAAGAATTTCCTTATGTGTCAACGATGGACAACTAGCCATCGGGCCCTTCTAATCCATCTCCACCACCACGTGTCTCATGATGACCTCCCGGTTTTCCAAATCCACCACCCGGATTTGAACCACTACCATCAACACAACCATTGTTTGTTAACATTAACAACAATACACCTCAACTCCACAACAATGCACCTCCACTTGAAAACCTTCACAATCCACAACCAAATCTTATAAATCAAGATTTTCCTAATCCTCCAAACATCTTGGATTTTGTTCATCCAAATGACATGCCTCACCTACATAACTTGTATTGTCAATGTTGTAGCACCACAAGGCATGAAATCCAAATGCTCCAAAACCGTGTCAGCTACATGTTCTCATACGGCCGACACTACCTTGGCCCCTCATCCCACCTTACTTTTCGCATTAGCCCCATGCAACTCCGGATTATATGGGAAAATGATATATCCCAAGATTTAGGATTTTTAGTTGTTTTCTTTTCTTTTCTTTTCTTTTCTTTTCGAATTTAACTTTCTTGTCTTATGGGCTTTAACGCCAAATTTTATGTTTCATCCCTTATTATGGATTTAACATTATTTTCATTTGTTGTGTTGATGATGGATGTTTATTTCGTAAAATATATGTGTGTGCATTTGTGATTGCCATATATATATTTGCTTGTCTTCTAACTTTGTTTTGTAGCACGCATCCATAGCTCGATTCCTTGGTGCCCCAAGCAAGGGGGAGCATACACCAAGGGGGAGCATACACCAAGGGGGAGCACTTGCAACTTTGTCGTTATTTTTTTACTTTGCGTTTGTACTTATGTGACTTCGCATTTGTCAAAGACAAGACTTGCAAGAACCCCCTTAACAATGCACTTTTTGCTTCGACAAAAAGGGGGAGAAGATATGTAAACTCGTCTACTATACTTATTTAGTAAGTTTTAAATAAGCATGAGTTTACATTTTGTCATCATCAAAAAGGGAGAGATTGTTAATACAAATTATTCGCCATAAAACGATAGTTATATTAATGATCTTCATTGTTTAGTTAATAAACAAATATTAATGTCATACTACGTAAAGGTTAGTAAAAAAGTTATTTAGTCGAAAGTTTATATTGACAACGAAATCACTTAAGGTATGGAATATGGTATTATTAAACATAGTTAGTGATCAAAGAAAATATTATCAATTTGCAGAAATTTTTCTAAGTCAACCTGATTTAGTTAACAAATTTGATTAATTATAAGCTAGTTTTATTATCAGTGTAAACAAAATAGATTAACCATAAGTGGGAACAACCTTTCCAAATCTTCCCAAATCTAGAAAATATTATTTTATTTATGATAAGAAATATTTTGTTCGAGAAGAATCTATTAAACTAGTTTTAATAAGTACAAAAAAAATATTTTGAATAGATTTGGGGTTAATCAAAAAATGACAAATGTTGTCCCAGCTCCTCGGACGCATCCACCATAATAGGGCACGAATCCAGCTGAGGGTAGATTCGTGGGTCGCAACGTCCAGCTGTTTGGGACAGCATTTTAATTTCAAAGGTTTGCCTATAAATAGCAACCTTAAGTCTTCATTTTAGACAACTCTTGTAAAATATTTTTCATATACATCTTTTATCTTTTATATTCTTTGATCATTATACTTGTTACATAATCTATTACAAGTGATCAACTCATTCCACTCTGTAGTGAAGAACACTCAAGAAGACATCAAGCTTCAATTGTTATTAGTTTAGTTGTTTCATCACGTTTGTGATAATCATTCATCTTGTATATCTTGGGTTGTGTGTTGTGTGTATCATATATGTATGATAGGTTAGTATTTAGGCCATAAAATACATAGCGTGTTAGATTGGTTCTATTCGAAGTAGAACTCGGTATTTAGCTTAGTACCAAAAAAGGTGTAAGAGATGTGTAGGGTTTTATCCGCCTAAAGGGAGCTTGTTGACATAGTGAAGATAACTCTCAAGTTGAGTACTTGGGGAGTAGAGTAGGGTGAAGAGGAGCTTCATAGCCGAACCACTATAAATCATTGTGTCATTGGTTTGATCTTTCTTATCTTTACTTGTTCATATTCCGTAGATTGTTTATTTACTTATTGCATCATTGTCATATACACTTGTGTATATCTCTTGAGTTCACATAAGTCGACAATCTAAGTTTTAATTTTAAAACGGTAAAAACTATTCAACCCCCCTTCTAGTTTCCAATCATGGTAAGTAGGGTGTCGAACACTAAGAGCGAATGTTAACCTTATATTCTATCAATATTTTATTTAATCTAATTAGTCTATGTTAATTCTAATTACTAGTTAAACATATGCTATATATGTTTCTAATGATAAAGGGGAGGTTTTTAGCTTGAGAGACTGGCACAGGTTTAGTGGTGGCAATAATCAATTCAATACACAATAAGCACAAAAGCAGATAAACAGTAGATAAAATAGTTGTACAAGCCAAATGATAGAAAACTGTATTAGCCATATTAAATCCGATTTAAATGCTGGTTTGTTTGTTTTAGTGCAATGACTACTTATCTCGAGGCGGCATATAATTCTTAAGACTTAGGCGTGACTTCATCCTAAGACCTAGATACGAACAACCCTGTCACGATTAACGTATCCGCATAAAGCATCCTTTAGTCTAATTATAATTTATATTAGGGAATTAAAGCAGCGGTGATCCTGTTAATACCCTAGCCCATCGAAACTTTACCCACTTATTGCTTGACGATGTTTTATATACTGGTAGTTCACTACCTAAATCATTACCAATTGATTAAGAACGTACTCGTTGGGTCTAAGGGTCACCTGCTCGTCCAAATAAGCTCATAATCCAACGACAAAGACAAGGCGCTATTTATGATCCTATTGATCCAGATATATAGAACACGTTATGGAGAGTCATCCCAATATCTAGATAACTTATTAGGTATCTCTAGACCCAGTTGAATGATGGTTCGCATAATCAAGTACATAGACAAGTATAAGGTGATAAACATAATTAAACAAATAAGATAAATTAAGCAATCGAGTTTCAAAACAAACCAAACAATTAGATCTTCATTAAGATGGCTAATACCCGAGGGTATTAGCCCACAACCATTGTAATTATACATGCGTAATCAAATAATGAAAATCAAACGATTAAGAGAGTAAAATTTACACGATGTCTTCTATGGAATTATGATTGATGCTTGACCTTTGTTGCTCTTCTTTTCTTTAGAAAATCGACCTTTAGTGTCTAAGTTATAAGGAATATGATTAAGCACACTGAAAAGTCATTTTTGAGTCTTTTATTTATAGTGTCTAAAAAAGACTGGATACGACATATTGGTTGAGGTCAATACGGCGTAGAGAGGTAATTTCCTTGGAGTGCGTGCTACATTCGTAATCAATCACATTAATTGTCTTCAATCAAATTAACTGCAGTATCTTTGACTGATGACCAGGTGGATATGGCGTATATAGTAGGTAGGATACGTCGTATTAGGAATTGAACGTACGCATTTTCTTGTGAAGTCCAGGCGCCGATACGTCGTATCTTCTTTGCTGGATATAACGTATGTAGTCAGTTTTAAGTACTCTTCAAATATCATCGTTTAAGCTCCAGAATATATGCCTTTTAGCTTGTCTTCACAATATGATCCATAATTACTGCATTTAGCAACTTTAAAGCAATTAAGTACCAAATCTTGCAATAATTATATAAAAGTGGGTAAAATACTTGGGATAAATGATGCTATAAAGTGACTTTATTTGATGTCATCAATACAAAAAGCCAGAATACTAACGACACGGGTCTATCATCTAAAAATTTAATATACAACCACATGCGGCTATACACAAACAACATGAAAAGACTTAGTTAAAAAGCTTCACAAATATAATCCGTGATATGAAGCACCATAATCAAAATGGGCTCAAATACCACGGATCAAGGAACAACCAATTGTGCAACCTAACGATCATCAGTAAGGGTCGGGATAGAAATCTTGTAATCTGCAACAATAAGAGATGAGTCTTGAACATGCACATTAGCAGCATCCCGATCCACTACAGATCTAGAATATGGGCCTAACCCCTTCTCTCAACACGCTCGTAGATGGCAGGTATAGCATCTGACAACAACATCTCGTGGCTAATGAAACCGGACCCTCTTGAACCATCAGACTCAGAATAAACAGGGATAGTAACTTGTTCAAGAGAAGGCTGAAGCTTACAGAGTTCATGAGTAGAGTCCGCGTCAACCTCCAAATCAAAGCAAACATAATAAGAGCAAGTAGGGAGTCCTTGAGAGTCTCTAAATCCTCCAGCAAAGAGAAAGAAACATTCTTAAATTCCCCAACTGCAGCCACATACTTGTTTTCAACCTCAAGATCATAAGCCTCAACCTGAGCCAAAGACCTCCCAGATTTTCCGTGCTCAATCCCCGCTTCCAAACCCTGTTGGATCCCCTTGTTGATAGCCAGTGATATAACCTTTCCCATGGCAGAACGACACTCAGAAGATGGTGCGCATTTCATCATGGCAAGACAGATGCCGTGACCAAGGATGTACCTCCACCCAGCCATCACAATCAACATATGGGGGTATAGGTCATTGTCCATGTCGCGTGTGACCTTAACAATGCGGGCATCCAACTTAGTGGATTGCTCCTTAAAACGTTAGGTCGCTGCATCTTGAATGGACAAAAACTCTTCTCTTATTTTGGCTTCACCACCAATCTCGCCCCGCAAAATCTCACAGTCAGCCCCCGCTTGGTCACCTGCCTGCTCAATTTATCACGTATCAATTCAAAGGCGAATACCTTATTCAGCAGCTTAGTGTTCTGTTTGTTTAAACCAATGATCTCCTCAGATTTGGCCACAACCCTAACTTCCAATTCAGACACATGACCACGGAGCCCACTCACATCCGCAACCTCCTTCTTAGCTTCCTCCAGTTTAGCTTTTAAAGCAACTATCTCTGCATGCTTCTGTTGAATAACCACATAACTCTCAGTAAACTTCTTCTAAAACGTTTCCCTTGACATGATCTCATGCTCATACCGCAAAGCATAATTTAGAGACCATGCAAGCGTGCTGAGCGGAATTAATATTAAAACTATTAAGAAACCCAGCATTGGTCTGATTGCGAAGAGCGGCCCAATACCCAGGAGGAGTAATATGATCAAGAAGGTTGCAGCAAAGGACGTAATTGTCTACTCGGGCATCATTAGTTACACTCCATTCAGGGACATAAAAATCCTAAGCAATAGCAGAGTCGATAGTCTGAGACTTAAAGAACTAGGTGACCCTTCATCCAGCACAAAAGTAGAAGTTTCAGCATTGTCCCCAGGAATAGAAGAGGCCCCAGCTACGTCAGTAAACTCAGCAGCAATGTTCTCAACTTTAACATGCGGCAAGGGAGACTTAACCCTTAGAGAAACCTGAGTATCACCATGCTCAGAATTGGAGGTCACAACAGCAAACCCCTCGGGTACACGACACGTCTAAACATTCACATCCTGAGTTGAGCCAGAATCTTCAGGAACATCAGGCTCGGGTGTAGGAGTGACACAAACTCCTTTGTAGGATGCGGAACGGACCTAAATTCAGCACCCTGCGGCCCACTTTGAAGCTCAGGCCTTTTTAAAGCAGTCGGACTCTTACCAACGGTAGTAGGTAAAGGTTCAGAGATCTTACCACCCCTCGCCCTAGCTTTCTTCATAGGGGGTTATCAAAAACAACCTTCTTTTCTTCTTCCATGCATGCTCGCCAACTCATTTATAATAGTGTGATCCACAAGACGAACCATTTGGGCCGAAGGAATAATGACCATATCCACGGTCTTATTAATTAGCAAAACCTCGCCCTCAGTAAGTGTCTCTCTCCAGTCTTGACCCTAAACGGATCAGCAGACTTAACAAAATCAAGCAAACCCATATCTGTAAAAATAGAAATATCTAATTAGAACAGGCATACACATAGACAAAATCAACAAAGTGTACACACAAGTGCCGAAAATCACCACTCTCATCAGAATTTAAAAGATTAGGACGGACGAGAAGGTCATCAAAGGAGCGGCTCAACCCAACAAGACACATGAACATCTCAGGATACCATTATAGAAGCTTGAAATCCACAAGATTATAGGAGGAAAGGGGATCCCTCTTAACAGACACATCGTTATACCATGAAACAAAGATGGTACAAATACTAGCGTCAATCCAGATGAAGTGATCATTCCAACTCCTTAAAGAATCAAACTTTTTCGAGGAGCAGCACGGCGTAAGACCACCTCTCGAGAAGGACAGCCAACCATTGCTAATGGAATTGACACAAAACCTACAAAACGTGCCCAAGGAAGGCTGATGACCAAGCACGCACCACATAATTTCAAAGCGAATGACCTTTGCAGCGCCAAGGAAAGAAAACTAGAAAAAATTGATTTGGTAGTATTGAAGAACGCTAAAAAGGAACTTAGACAACGGTATGCGAAAATTAGCAAACTCTATGAACCGATTATAAATACCTATTTTCCTGCTGGACTATCTTTTATCGTGTCATCACGACCAGGCAATTCCGGCCTGAAATCTGCCAGAATATTGTATGTACTACAAAAGAGATCTAAGTCTCTATATGTCAAGATAGACATGAAAGAATCAACCGTGTTGGTAATCATTTTCAAGAAGAAAAATAAGAGAAAGGAGGAACCTAACCTACTACTAGATGATCACACAAAGAAAGGAGAAGAGTGATGGAAAAGATAGCCGAAAGTTTTTTTACAGAGACGGTGGAAGAAAAGCGTATTGTAAAAACAACAGTGAAAACAAGAATAAAGTATTTATACCCACTCCCAAACAGTAACCCTAAAGAGCGAGATAAAGAAACGTGTCCACACTTCCAAATCAACGATCAAGGTCAAAGAAAATGAACGGTCACGATGGTTCGCAAAATACGAACCGTCAATTGGCGAAACGTCACGTCAGTCAGGAAACATTTGGACAAGAGGCAAACACGGGGCTCAAGGGTAACTAACCATAAACACGCGGCCCGGGTAATCACCAAAGACGCAAACAAAAGGGCAACGAAAGAAGCAAGCAAGTCTAGCGCCATTTCCCAAAAAAGAAGTAAAATACACTAGATTGGGGGGACATGATGACGTATAGTGGTTACCCGGACCGCAGGACCAAACTAAACAACTAATAAAGGGCTCAGGCCCAGCACCTGGAACAGCCTGGAAGCGGCCCAAGCTGTGACCAGCAGCAAGGCGTATAGTAGTCACCCAGACTGCTCCACAATTACACCGCGCGACCAGCGGTTAGCCGTGACCGCAAGAGTCATGACTCATCCGCAGTCACGTATCACCACCCAAAAAAAGGGATACCCGTGACTCAACCAAATAAAGCAAAGAATACTGCATGGGAAAAAAAAGAGAACGTCAACGCTCCAAAAAGGGATAACAAACGAGAAGTACTCTGACGTCTGCTACTACACAACAAAGTATAACATACCCAACGACGTTGAACTTACGACAACTATCCTATTATCCACTGGATAATAAGAAGAACCCCCTCTCGTGACCCATGCGGCCGAAAGCAACACCGGCCTATATAAAGAGTTACCAAACACTCCCGATGGTATGATTTCCGCAACCTAATTACACACATACTACTTATAGCCGAATACACTTACTCTTACGTCGGAGTACAATCGCGAGACATCCCTCTCGTTGTAAGACTAACGGTTTACTTTATTCTTAGCAGGAAATCTCCACATTACTTTCACTTAGTACAAATCATTCCTTTAACAACGAACTTGTGATCCTCATCTCAAGTGAGTTGACTCTCAAACATCCATACCGTACTATTTTTGTACTAACACTTATGGACCGAAATACTTTTTGTTTTTTTTTCTATTTTTTCATTTAAATAACTTTTCTCGTCTTAGGCACATGGTCCTGACTAGAATAAAGAATTTAGTTCAAACCTTGAGCGAAACACTACCAAAGGAAATAGAACATGGTCCTTCAAAATCAGTGTTGCAAGTGCGTTTTTAGCTTCACGTGGGGAGTCTAAATCACAAGTACTCTTGCAAAAGCAAAAACTCAGTCGCTCCAACTAAAATTTGTCCCCGGGAATGCCATCTAGAGTTTCTCCACTGGAATCAATGGCTCCACCTGTCCACCACTTACCATTGAATCAGATGCTACGCCTCCTAAAGGAATTGTGGATCCACCACCACCAGCAGATTCTTAATCTGCAGTTCATTGTCAAAACTAGCAATGACATTAAGGCTAAACCTGCCCTAGACTTGCCCTAGACTCAGGAGCTATACCAATAACAGAATCAACTGCCACTTACACAAGATTGATAGTGACTAACCTAAACAAAACCTAAAAACTAGATGGGGTAAACAACAGGCTTACGAGCCTTTATTATCTAACAATTGCAAATCTTCTCATTCTCTTAAATATCCTTACAAGTTCTTCCATATCTTCGTCTTTGGTTCTTGGTTTAGAATACATGGTCCTCATGTCTTTCAATAAACAAAAATGTTAATTCCTTCTACAAAATCTTCCTACTAATCACCCTGACAAATGGCAGAACTGACGGTTTAGATTTGAAAAGATAATAAGTGAAAAAAATGTATATTTTATGATTGTGTGTGTAGGAGGATAAGTAGATGAATTTGTAGAAGGTTTTAGCAATGCTCTTCAATAAATGCTAATTAACACTTCAACCTACACTATTATTTACCTTGCCATAATCACAACTCAAAAATACCTTGTTAGCTCTTGCCTCATTAATCATGTTTGTAAGACTAACCATTCATAACCAACTGTTTACAAAACTACTATCAATACTCCTCTTGGATCCCTAGAGTCGCGTCTCAAACTCCTCTCTCATACAGATATCATCGAGGAGTTGAAAATAGTATTGGTGACGAGCCACCCATCCTTTACCACACAATCTTGCTCCCCAATGTGCAAACACTCACTTAACACACACTTTTTATGTCGCACCTAAAAATAAAAAAAATATCTTAGTATTTGATGAATTCAAGCTATGTAAAAAGTTACATATACAATCGATGCACAAATCTCTTCAGAATCCATTTATTGTTTTGACTTCCATGTCCCAAGTTTCTAAAAAATTACATTCACTTTCATTATCTTGCTTCATCCGGTGGAAATAAATCCTAACAAAACGTTTTGGTTACCCCGATACTAACTTGAAGTATGATGGATAATCGTAAATATATGGAAACTGACATGCTACAAGCATACTTACCAACACCAAACAACAATGAGAAGTATACATCAACTTACCTAGTTACGTGACAAAAGCAATTACAATCTTGTTTAATACATGTGAGGTTAACTTGTCAAAATAACAAAGAGATTATCAAAATCATCTTGAGCAGACCCTCACCTTAATATATTTCTAACTCCAAAATTGACATATGTAATTAGAACACTATACAATCTATCCGGTCGAGCCTCTCACAAAGAATCATTGTTTAATGAAATGAAGTCATGTTTGTGAAAGTTTAAAGGAAAGAAAAGTCGGTATGATCATATTTTAAGTGGAAACAGACAGTTATACATTTTCCTTTTACAAACACAAATAATTCATTAATCGCCTTGACTTCCAAGTCCAAATCTCTAAGAAATAACATGTTTGCTTTGAGTTATCTAACAAAAAGAAGCATATTCTGGTAACACATATACAAATAGAAGCAATTATGATTGACATGCTAGGATTATATGATCCAAGCATAATAACATTTGAAAAACTCTTGTCTATTGTCTCGGATTCTTAGAAGCATATTCTGGTAACACATATACAAATAGAAGCAATTATGATTGACATGCTAGGATTATACGTAGTATGATCCAAGCATAGTAACATTTGAAAAACTCTAGTCTATTGTCTCGGATTAGTTGAACATGTATATCTTATGTATATATTCTGTTTTGCAAGGCCACTATCGGACACATACATAGCTAGCTCCTTTTCATCAATTTAATTAAGACTCGTATATCATATTGAAGAATTAATTAAGACTAACAAGAAGATATGGTGAAAGGATGTGAAAATTATACCGCTGGTGAAACAGCATTAGATTTGCTCAAAGGAATCGTCTTCACCAAAAACCGTGTAATCAAAAAGTCATTCAGGATCAAGAGGAAGCAATAGAAGCAAATGGTTAACATTTGCCACTAGTGGAAGAAGAATTTGGGACTGTCTTTCGAAACATTCTCGATTATACCTTTCAATTCATTCCAATCGATGGAGTCGATCATAACATCATCACCTAACAAAATGGACTTCCTCACATAACCCATGTAAGTCCGAACCAAACACTCCAAACAAGACTCGATCCATTATCCGGAAACGCACCAGCATTTGCGAACTGAACGTCCACATGTTTGAAATCATTGTTGGTGGATGTTACCCTTCTGATAGCTTGGTCGGTCGTTAGATCCAGAGAAGAAAATAGTGTTAGTTTAGTGGGTGTTGTTAGGGTGTTTAGGAAGGGAGAAGATTGAGTATCGTTATCGGTGGGTGTTTGGTTGCTTTTATCAGTAGTGGTTGAGAATGTATCGACGCTGCCGTCGTCGGACAATAACCGCCGCCGTAAGCTGCTTATTATGCTCCCCTGCAACTGCTTCAACCTCCAACTGAACGTCATCTTCATAACCAACTATTTACAAAACTACTATCAATACTCCTCTTGGATCCCTAGAGCCGCGCCTCAAACTCCTTTCTCGTGTGGATCTCATCGAGGAGTTGAAAATAGTATTGGTGACCAGTTCACCCATCCTATACGACACAACCTTGCTCCCCAGTGTTGCAAACAGTCACTTAACGCACACATTTTATGTCGCACCTGAAAAGAAAAAAGAAGATGATGATCATTGAAAGGAATCGGTATTTGATGAATTCAAGCTATGTAAAAAGTTCCCTAATGAAATTAACAATTATATTAAAAGTAATTCATCTCGATCACAAATTATTCTAAACAAGCTCTAATACTAAGAGAGTTACCAGTAATCTCATTCAGATACTTTTAATATCTAGCACATGGGTTAACTTTCTAAAATCTTTTTACACATTACACACTTGGCATAAGTTTATTTTTCAGATATGATTACTGGAACATATATAGACCATCAATGCAAACAAATAAATTGTAATTAAAAATATACGGAGTACAACACAAAATTAACAAGGTACAGGAATTTCGTGTTCCCATCCTACAAATATATATAAATGCATCATTATATTTATGTTCCAATAAAATATTTTATTAACTTTTGAATTGTTACCAACAAATATGAACAAAAGTCTGCAACTATTGTTAAGTATATGCTCAGAGAACATGATATATCCAAAGTACACAACGAACAAAAAAGACAACACTAATTTGATATATTTAAGAAAATGATATTATCGTATTCACATTCAAATGAAAATATAATAGTAACAAAAATGAACAAAAACAAAACAAATGACTAACCTATATTATATTTATGAAGGTAATCTAAACCACCGGTGTTAAAACGCAAAACCTTGGCTTAGAGATCATTTCTGGGTGGTAGATCATTTTGAGAAACTTGCATTTAAAAGAGGGCTTGTGTTATACGTACCCACTTGGAACACCATTTGTACCCTTCTGTTTTTCTGAGTTTTTTTTGTCTTTTTATTTTTTTTTAATTTTTATAATTTTGATTATATTATAAAACTGTGAAACTGAAAGCGCGGAATAAAAATTATAAAGTTTAACGAGTCAAAAGTATGAAACTGTCAAAAATACGAAACATAACCTGATATAAAATTGCGTTGTACTGTAAAATGAGGTACAAAATAAATCTTTTATACCTTTTTGATACTATTCAGTGGGTCAGGGAGTACTATCACCCTTAAAAAGATAAGGTGAAGAGCAGATTGAATGGGTTTTTTATAAAGAAATGGGAATTGATGCAGAGAGTGATTCAAATGTTTTAGGTAAGATAGAGTAAGATAGTAGACATGAAGGTCAATAAAAATGATGATAACCATGCACCAAGTACAATAGCCTTATCACACTTTAAGACACCCAACTACTGCGCATTAACTTTGTATGCTCCTCACTTTACGTGTGTGAATAGTGAATACATTGACATTATGTTGAGAAAAGGGGTCCCATTAAGTTTTGTGGTGCAAGTGTACATATGTGGAGCCTTTGGATGTGTTTACTGCTACACAACTTCTATTAGAGTCTTAGGTGCAGTAAGTTGGCGATACCAAGTTTTTGCTGTCACGTCAGCGTCACATCAGCATAACATCAACACCAACATCACTCCCTTAATCATAACACCAAATAACAGCACTCACCTCTTTATTTTCATAAAAACCCCTAAACAATTATTTCATTCTTTTAACAAACTAACAATTTCATTCATAATTAAACATACAAATTATATAAAAAAAAACACATTACGAATTAAAAAAAACATTAAGAAATTAAAAAAAACATTACGAAATTAAAAAAAAACATTACGAAATTAAAAAAAATACATTACGAAATTAAAAAAAAACTACTCGTCTTCGTCGTCCTCGTCACCCAAATCATTTTTCATTTTGTTTTTGATCAATTTTTTTTTGCTTCTTGATCCAATAGGCGTCGTCTCCGTCCAAATCCTTGGTGCTAGTAGCTAGAAACCTCAACTCCTCCAACCGCATTAGTGTGCGGTTTTTTTCGGACTTGGAGCCTGCGAAAAGGCCCTTTCAGGGCTTCCCGTTTCAGACGAAGCTCCTGCTCCATTAGCTCCCGAATTTTTTTTTTCCCCCCCACCCACCCACCCCCCCCCCCCCCCCCCCCCCCCAATTTTTTTTATTTTTTTGGCCGACGGCATATTCCACCGGTGCTCGCCGTTGCGTCGGATTTGCTTTTCTTGGCGGGCCGTTGTTTGCCGGGCGGACGTGGTCGTGCATCGTGACCGAATAGATCCTCCTGGCTAGCCCCGGGGACGTCTCCGGTTAAGTCAACTTGTTCCGGTGCGTCCCATTTCGGGTGGAATCTCAAAACGGCCCAAGCATCTTCTTGAGAAAAAACGGACCACTTTATGCTGTACGGTACTACTTTTGAGCCCGTTTCAAATAATCCAAATCGTTTTCGCCACTTTTCCCCAAACGTTTGGCCCGTTTGTACGCGGCGTTGAACTTTTGGCAATTGGCATTCAACGTATGTCATTTGCTAGTCAACATATCCTTCGTACGGTTTTGAAAATTTTTCGAATTGAACTCGTTCAAAACCCGATACCAAAACGTGTCATGCTTTTGTGACCTTCCGACATTATTATCTTCGGAAACGGCCACGTAACATGTTGCAAGCAATTCTTCTTCGACCGGTAGCCAACGACCCGCTGTTACCGGCTCTTGGGGCTCGTCTTCAACATTTTTTCCCCTTTGGGATTTAGTTTTCTTGCGATCGTCTTTTTTTGACGAATAGACTTGTTGAGGTTGAGTGAGTGTTTGGGAAGATTCTGGGTGGAATGATGGTGGGTTTTGTTGTAGATTATCTAAATCACGGTTTAGGATTTGTGATTGTTGCCATCGGAAAAAAGCTTGTTGTTGTTCTTGTTGGTATTGTTGAAACTGTTCTGGCGTCATCGACCCGGTGAGGAGATTCATGAAACCGTTGTTGGGAAATTCAGACATTTTTTTTATTGCTAAAAACATGTATGTTTGTATTTGAAGAGTGGTGAATTTGTATGTGATTTTGTATTTGGTAATGTGTTTGTATTATCGTGAGGGTTTTGAGTGAGGGGGGGTAAAATGATTTTTTTTTTAAATCTGCCGTTTTGGGGGTAAAATAAAAAAAATTAAATTTTTTTTTTATTAAATAGCTAACCGCTAGGGCTAAATGCAATTTTACAAAAATTGGGGGGGAAGATTAACATTTATTTAGCCGTTAGGGGGTAAAATAAATTTTTTTTTTTAAAACACAACCCAAAAACGCACGTTGGCTCGGCACGCCGTTGGCCAACGCCTTCGACGGGTGTAACGCGGACACGCCGGCCAACGTCAATGCCGACGTTACTACACCTAAGGCTCTTACAGTTTATGTTGAGCTATACAAAGATGGATTATAAAGCCATTTATAGAGTAATGTGATGACGCGGATGATATAGATGACGCGGATGCATATTAAAAAGGGTCATGACGCCTTTTATCAGTAACAAAAACAAGAAGAAAAAAATAGTTATTCTTGTTTGTTTATATTTGTAAGGCAGCAGCCTTTTCTTTGTAAGCTTTTAAACGCGTTTGGAAGGCTTTTAAACGCGTTTGGAAGCAAG